>PVJD01010761.1:0-51269 GCA_004026545.1 Mormoops blainvillei
ATCACATAAAGAAAAGGAAAGACAAAAATCACATTATCATATCAATAGATGTGGAAAAATCATTTGATAAGGTACAGCACCCATTTATGATAAAAACACTCAGCAAAGTGGGAATAAAGAGGGCATCCCGTCAACATAATAAAGACCATATATGAAAAACCTACAGCCAACATACTCAACGGGCAAATACTAAAACCTTTCCCACTAATATCGGGAACGAGACAAGGATGTCTGCTTTCACCACTTCTACTCAACATAGTATTGAAGAGTAGCAACAAGGTTGCTACTCTGAGACCATCATACAAATGCAAAGCGGATCCATTTTATAATTGTGTCTAAGTACAGATGAAAACAAAGTTATTTGCTTTCCGCAAAATACTAAATGGGTGGATGAAACAAATGTCTATGACTTCTTGATTCATTACAGCAAGTCTGCACTCCCTGTAGACTCAGTATTCAGATATCCTATCTGGGAATGGCCTTCACTTTCTGACAGCCCCAATCTAGAATCAACCCCTACTTCCTTAGACTGCCCCCCAAATCACCAACCAGAGCCAAAATCCTATAACAATTTCTTTCCAATGCCGTTTTACTGAGGTAGCCTAAGGTTTCCCTTGGTATGCGTTCTCCCTAACCTCACTGAGTTAAAAAGCCCTATTTGCTCAAGCTGTTGTGACCCAGAAAATTCAAGAATAGGGAAGACTCCCAAACTCTTTTTATCAGGCCAATATTATCCTAGTTCCAAAACCAGGTAAAGACACAAGAAAGAAAGAAAAGTACAGGCCAATATGAACACAGATATTACAATCCTCAACAAAATATTGGCAATGCAGATCTAGCAGTACATTACAAGGATCATACACCATGATCAAGTGGGATTTGTCTTGGGGATGCAAGGATGGTACGACATCCACAAATCGATAAATGTAATACACCACATAAACAATTTGAAATACAAAAATCACACGATAATATCAACAGATGCTGAAAAAGCATATGATAAAAATCCAGTACCCATTTTTGATAAAAACACTCAGCAAAGTGAGAATAGAGGGAGCATACCTGAACATAACAGAGGTCACGTACGAGAACCTGCTGCCAATGTCATGCTCAATGTGCAAAAACTAAAAGCTTTCCCCTTAAGATCAGGAACAAGACAAGGGTGTCTGCTTTAACCACTCTTAGTCAACATAGCACAGAAGTTCTAGGCTCAGCAATCAGATAAGAAAGAGAAATAAAGGCACCAAAATTGGGAAAGAGGGAGTAAAACTGTCTTTATTTGCAGACAACATGATAGTGTTGTAAATTAAGATGCAAATTAAATCCACAATGAGATATCAACTCACACCTGTCAGAATGGCTATCATTAATAAATCAACAAACAAGTGTTGGCTTGGATACAGAGAATAAGGGAACCCTAGTGCATGGTTGGTGAAAAATGCAGACTGGAGCAGTCACTGTGGAAAACATATGGGATTTCCTCAAAAAACTAAAAATGGAACTGCCTTTTGACCCAGCAATTCCGCTGCTGGGAATATACCCTAAGTATCCCAAATCACCAATTCAAAAGATTTCATTCATAGCAGCGCTATTTACAATAGCCTAGTGCTGGAAGCAGCCTAAGTGCCCATCAGCAAATGAATGGATTTAAAAACTGTGGAACATTTACAGTTCCACTGTAAATTTCTACTAAGCAGCAGAAAGAGAAAAGGAATTCCAACTTTTTGCGACAGCATGGTTGGAGCTGGTGGTTATTATGCCATGTGATGTAGCGAGTCAGTGAAACACAAATGCCATATGATTTCACTTATAAGAGAAATCTAATGAACAAAATAAACTAATGAACAAAACAAGACTAGAAACATGGAAACATGGAACAGACTAATAGCTGCCAGGAGGGAGGAGGGTGGGGGAATGGTGGAAAGAAAGGGAAGAGATTGCTCAAGAACATGCATGAATGACCCATGGGTGTGGACTGTGGTGGGGGGCGGGGTTGGGTGGAGCAGGGCAAAGGGGTAAAAATTGGGACAACAGTAATAGAAAAAACAAGAATAATTAAAAAAGGAAAATAAAAAAGTAGTTAAAAAATAAACAGGTGCAAAAAAATTATAGAGCACAAATTTGAGGAGTAAACTTTTAAAATTTTGATAATACCCATTTTACCAAATGTTTTGTTTGTAAATTTTATGTCCTAAGATTTCTTTGCTTAACCTAAGGTGATACAAATTTTTCTTTTTTTTCTAGAAATCTTCAAAACCCTGTCTGTACTTTACACCTACAGTATATTATATTTCATATAACCACATTTTAACTGCTCCGTAGCTCCAGTTATAGCCACCTGGAGCCATACATATTAGACAGTTGTATGTATGTATATTGCAACCATACATATTAGACAGTTCAAGACGTGAAGTGTGTCAATCTTATTGATCTTTTCAAAGAATCAACTTATAATTCTTTTATCTTCTCTACTGCTGTGCTGTTTTCCACTTCACTTATTTCTGTTCTCATTGTTTTTAGTTTTTTTACTTTTCTGCTACTTTGGGTTTAATGCTTTCTTTTTGCCTGCTTATTTAAGGTAGAAATTTGACAGGAGAATTTTTTTTCTCTTCTGTAAAGCTTTATCCACAAATTCTGATATATTTCACTTCATTTACATATATTTCAACGTATTTTTTGATCTTTCTTTTGATTTCTTCTTTTGCCACTTGTTATTTAGAAAGGTACTTTTTGTTTCCAAATATTTTTGGGGTTTCTGGGTAGTTTTTTATTATTCATTTCCATTTTTTATTCTGCTGTAGTCAGAGAACATATAATTTTAATTTTCTTAAACATATCTATGCATGTTATATGGCTCAAAGTATGATTTATCTGGTGACCATTGATGTATACATGAAGTAAATAGGATCATTCTACTGTTACATGGTGGAGTACGCTACAAATGTCAATTAGCTCATGTTGATATTCAAGTGTTATATATCCTTGTCTTCCTGTGTGTGTGACTAGGTATTCTATCAATTACTAAGTGAGGAATATTGAAATATCCAACAATAATTTTGAATTTGCCCATTCTTTCAGTTCTATCACTTTTTACCTTATGTGTTTTGAAGCTCTGTTATGTGCATACACATTTAGAAAAATTATGGCTTTGTGATGAATTGACATGGTTAGCACTATGGCCTATCCTTCCTTATCTCTAGTAACACTACTGGTGCTCAATCTATGTTGAGCTAACATAGAAATTAAAACTTTCTTTTATTAGTGCTTGCATTTTATATCTTTTTTATCCTTTTACTTTAAACCTATGTTACTCTGCATAAGGTAGGTTTTTTATGTACAGATATAGTTGGATCTTGTTCCTTTATCCATTCTTACAATATCTGCCTTTTAATTGCAATGTTTAAAAATTATTAATATAGCTGGCTTTAAACTGACTGGCTATTTCTTTTATATTTATAACACCTGTTGTTTATTCTGTTTCTCCTTTTTCCTATCTTCTCTTAGATTCATTGAATTTTAAAAAATAATTTCACTTTATGGCAACCGTGGGTTTATTATTCAAAATTCTGTGTTTTGTTTTATTTTTTTAGTCACTGCTCTAGAATTGCAATATAACCTTGAAGTAATATCAAATTAATCCATGTGTTGTATAAGAATATTACAATGCTAGAATTCCCCTCTTTCTCTTGTCTTTTCTACTGGATTTAAAAAAAATTTTTAATCCTCACCTGAGGATATGTTTATTGATGAGAGAGAAAGAGGGAGAGAGAGAGAGTGAGAGAGAGGGAGAGAGGGAGAGAGAGATCGATGTGAGAGAGACATATCCATCGGTTGTCTCCTGTATGCGTGCTGACCAGGAATCAAACCCACAACCCTTTGGTGCATGGGGTAACGCTCTAACCAACTGAGCCACCTGGCCAGGGCTTTTATGCTGTTTTGGTCATTTATTTTGTAATGTCTTCTTTTCTCCTCTAGTTCTTTGAAGATTTTCTCTTTATCACTGCCTTTTAGCAATTGTGTTTTGATGTAACTTGGTGGAGTTCTTTGCTTTTCTGCTTCAGTTTCTTCAAACTTGTTATATCTATGTGTTTCTATGGTTCTTTAAATTTGGAAAACTTTTGGCCATTATTTCAAATACTTTTTCATCCCTCCTCTTATCCATTTATAATTACTATTATAGACATTGATATTGTTCCACAAACATTGATGTCCTGTTCACTTCTTTTAAAGTTTTTCTTTTTCTCTTTGTACTTCATTTTAGTGGATAGGTTGTATTGCTATATCTCCAAGTTTACTGATCTTTTCTTCTGCTCTGTCTAATCTGTTCTTAATTCCACACACTCTCTTTTTCATTTTAGATATTATATTTCTTATCTCCAGAAGTTCACTTGAATTTTAAAAATATTTTACTTTTCTTTCATGATGTTTGTATTATCCCTTGCCTTTTTGAATACATGAAGCACATTTATGACAGTTATTTTAATATCACTGTCAAATAATTTTATCACTGACCCATTCTGGATCTGTTGTAATCGATTGAGTCTTTCCCGGCTATGATTCATGTCTGCCTGTTTGTTTTCCTGTTCTTAATTGAATGCAGATGTTGTAAATTTCATTGGGGGGATATTGAACTTTGTTATATTATTTAACGCAATATTCCAAGGTGGGAATCCTACAGTGTGCTTAGGCCTCTTGACAGGTGAGGCTGGAATATCCCCCGCTAGGCGCCGTAACCAGGTGGCATAGATGTGAACTGCCAAACTCGTGGCTCATCCACAGAGAACCACTTAGAAAGGTACTGAAATTATTGACGACACGTGGGATATTCAAGATAGGGGAATTAGGTGTCATATCTTGTATTGTCTGAACAATGTGTAGATATCAACCAATTATTGTTGAATGAGTGAATTAAGTTATAAATCTAATCTACTTTGAGTGGATAAAGAACACTTAGCTAAAACATTTGTTATGCTTCTATCCTATTTTGTCTCTGTCTTTCCCTCCATTAAAATATTGCCTCTTCTCCTTTCTCCTTTTGTAACTGAAACTGGAGTTGGACAAATTCAGGCATAACAGGTCCTTTATTGTTGAATAAAGTATAATATTTCATTTTCTTAGCATCCTATCTCCTGGCAGCTAAGTGCCTCATTCCTCATTTGCTTCATATGGCTGTACAGATGAAATGAGATCCTCTGTCTGGGTTTATTATATTCAGTTTTTGTGCCATAAGAAGTGCTTAATATTGGTTGGGTATTATTTTTCTATGCTCTTCCTCACGTAAGCATATTCCAAACTCTAAAATTACTTAAAAAACCTTTCCCATTTATTTCAAGACATTCCCCCTTTTTTCTGTGCCATTGGTGGTATCGGAGGACAGCAAAATGAAGAAAATAGTCATACTAAGGGGTATTTATTTCTCCCTTTTCATAAGATTTTTATTTTTAAAAGAAGAATTAAAATCTAAATACCTATGCCCTTAACAAACCAGGGTTGGGGAAAGGACATCTCTTTCACGAGTGTTCAGAGTTAGGAAAATACTTTCTGGCATATTTGGCTTATCAATTTAAGGACCGAATCAATCTGTATTAGCATCAGGTTTAATTTCTAAAACTCCTAGAGGTCAAAACAGCCAGGTCTATCATCCTCTTCGTTGAAAACCATAAGAGGTCAAAAACGTAAAAAACATCACAGCTAAGTTCAGACTACAGTGAGAAATGTTTTGCTTCAGAGAGGGGTCAACGAAGCCCTGAAGTCTTAGTCAATCTAATTGATGAGCCAGGATGCAAACACGAACCCTTATTCCTAGCCCATTTTTGTTTTTGGGCCCCAGACCCTCCTTGTTCAGGTTGCCAACTGTGCAGTGAACACTCCTTGTTTGCGGCTGGATGAGGAAGGGCCACTGGTGGAGCCGACCTGCCAAATGCCCCGAGGGCCTGGAATGTTCCTGACTTCTCAGAAAAGAGTCCCCCTTCCTTCCTCACGTGAAACGGACAACCACAGGCGGACTTCGGCTTGGCCCTCCGTTTGCAGCTGCTTACTTAGGGACATCTCGCTCACTAGTTATTTGAGCAGTGTTTCAGCAGGCTGTGCGGCCAAGCAGAAATACCACACTCTTTGTGAAAACCCGAGGTCAGCACAATTTCTTCCCAGGGAAATTGTAACCTTTTGTGCCGTGACTGGGATGTCTGAGTTAGAGAAGGGAAAAGAAAAAATACCAGTTTCTGGAGTCCCCAAACCCCTTATCAGATTCAGAGGTGTCCAACCCCCAGCCGCTGGGCCACACAGAGCCCAGGATGGCTATGAATGCAGCCCAACATGAAATCATAAATTTGCTCAAAACCTTTTTTTTGCTCATCAGTTTTGGTTAGTATTTGTGTATTTAATGTGGCCCAACACAACTCTTCTTCTTCCCATGTGGCCCAGAGACACCAAAAGTTTGGACACCCTTGCATCTCTTTCCAGACCACCAGAGCTAAGATCCCTAATTTATTTGTCACAGAGTCCCGTCCCTGGGGGATGCTGAGAGAACTCAGGGTATTTCTCAAGGCAGTGCCAGGGACATTTACATCTAAGTGACATATGCTTTCAGGTTCCCTGACATATTATTCTTCCCTTTGTGACTTTGAATGAACTCATTCTCCTGTTTCAAATGACTTGCCTACTCCTTACCTTTAAAGGTTCAGCTCTTCAAAGAAAGTCATTTCTGAACTTTAGATTTCACATGTACCCCTTTCCCTGTACCAGTTCTAGTTAGTTGAACATCTTCTTTGCTCTTGCAGCCCCCAGGGTTTGCCTCCAACCTAGAGAACACATAGACCTGTATCAAAGATTTCCATTTGTATGTCTGTGTTTCCCAGTCCTCTGTGAGAGTAAGGAATGTATTTTATTCATTACTGCCTGGAGGGCTGAAGGTTTAGTTTAAATGCTTTTGCCAGAGACATCTGGCCTCAAACCTATTCTGTTCTTTACTATCTTGATGAGCTTTATTTCCTCTTCTTCAAAATGAATATAGCACCTTGAAGGTTAATAGAATTTTGATATACGTATATAGTTCTTGTTATAGGAGCTATAACAAGCTCCTTTTTAAAAATTGAATGAATATTTGCTAAGCATCAAGGTCCCCTTTGAAGAAGAGAAGATGTCACAATAACTACACAGGTTGAGGGGAGATGGAAGAGACAAGAAGGCACAGACATAGAGCAGCCAGTCTTTTGGTGCCATGAGTATGGGAGGTGGCGGTGGGATGTTATGGGCTGATGCTAAATGTTTATGTACCAGGCCTGTCATGGTACAGGTAGGCTGGGCAGCCCCCTTCGTGTTAGCTCCAGCCTTCACCGCTGCCTCCACCCCACACTCCCCATTGCAAGGTCCCGAGTCACTGCCAGGAGTTACTAGGTTTTGTGGACAGATGCGGTTTCAGAATAAGTTCTCAGGAAAAAGAACCTTTCTGTCTTTGTTCGGTCCAGGCTTAGACCTATTACCCAGGCTCTGCCCTTTCCTTAGAGGACTTAGCATCGTTACCTCAGCATCAGTTGAGTTCCATCTGTGCAGAAACATGTTAGTCGTATGGGTCTATTTCATGTCTCACCTATCTGAGGAAAAAAAACTCTGGAGACTTCGAATCCACAAGCACACCTGAGAAAGTATCAATTTATACGGCAAAAATTTTAGGTGCGAGATGAAGTAGCATCTGTCATATTATTTCTCTTTAGACATACATTGAATAAGCATTCTTTGAAGGTTTCTGACATGCTGACACATATTTTTTTCCACAGGCATTGTTTCTCTTCATTTTCACAACATTGTGGGGTAGGTATTCTTATTGCCATTTTGTAGAAACAAAGTGCCAGAGGTAAAGTGACTCACCAAAGGCACATAGGGAGTAAGTGGGGGAACCAGGATTTGAACCCAAGTCTGTCTGACTGTCAAATTCAACTTCTCCCTCTTAACTTCAGCTGTGTTCCCATTGTTGAAATGTACTTTGCCACAAAGGATTAAAAATGATGAGCTCTAGTACAACTCCCAGTTTCGTAAATTCGAGGATCCATGGACTCACTTGTGAACTGACAAAAGCCACATTCCTTCCTCCTGGGAAAAATGTATGTACATATCAAATGTTATATCTAATTTCTCAGATTAAAAGAGCCCTGAATCCCATCCATGAGCCTCAGGCTAAAAATCCCCGATCTGGCCCAAATCATCATTGTGCTTATGGAAAAGCCAATACCCAGAGAGAGGGAAAGAAAATCTTTAGTCAGTCACCTGGAGCCAGAACCAAGGCCTTTCCAACCTTAGACTGGTTTTATTTTACTATTCGGTGGGGTCTTTCACACTCAGCTAACTGTATACTGAGAAAAAAAAAACCCACAATCAGGAAAAGAAGGAAAGTCCAGGTGAGGAAAGGTGACTGCTTTAACTATGCGAACCCCAACTTGTAGGCCCACATTACTGCTGGCTGTGCGGGCACTGGCCCCACCGTGGAGGCAGAGCATACTGGTGATTTTAACTCCTTCAGGTGTTTATTAGCCCAAGAAGCCTGAATTCTCAAGGCATTTTGTCTGCTACATAGCAGCTTATACACAGAGAGGATCTGTGAAATCAATATTTTAGCCTTGTCTCATGCCCTATAGTTCAATGGCTTGTCCTTATCTGACAGCATCCACTGACATATTTCCCTGGGGTTGAGAAAGAAGAAAAGAAATTGCAGGTAGGATTCGCAGCTAGCTGGCATATTGTGTTTTTATTGAAAGGCTTTGCTGTCCCCCATTGCCTGGGTCCTCCAAATCCAGGCATTCAAGACTCGGTGTGCACACCCTGGCTGGTGTGGCTCAGTGGATTGAGCACTGGCCTGCAAACCAAAGGGTCGCTGGTTTGATTCCCAGTCAGGGTACATGCTTGTGTTGCAGGCCAGGTCTCTAGTAGGGGGTGCACAAGAGGCAACCATACATTGAAACTTCTCTCCCTCTTTCTCCCTCCCTTCCCCTCTGTCTAAAAATTTAAAAAAATAAAATCTTGGCATACAAGGGGAGGTCCAAGGTGGGTCGGGTCAGTAAGCTCCCACTGTTTCACGTTAGTTGGCTCATTACCATATTGGAATATCTTCCAGGGCTCTGACTCTTATGCTGGTAATTCTGCATTTTTATGAGAGAATAAGCAGAAGAAACCATGCCACGTGTAAATGTAGGCCCATATACAGATTTACCTGGGGTATTCCTCAGGGTAGACTACACATACTATTAGGTTCAGAATTCACAAAAGGAAAAAAGGTGCATCAAGGTACACTATAAGTACGATTAATTGCACACAAGCATTTCTCAGGTCAAATAAACTCCTACAATGTTTTATTGAGCATGTGTCTGGGACTGTGTTAGGCAATGAAGATGTAAGATGAGTAAGAGTCAGTGCACTCAGTGGGGTGTTATTCAGCCACGATAAAGAAGGGCATCCGACCATCCGCACCAACGTGGGTGGGCCTTGAGTGTGCGATGCCAAGTGCGGCCATACAGATGCAGACAGGTAGTCTGCTAGTACACGTGTGGAATCTGAAAAAAGGACAAATGTAAAAAGAGAAGGTAAAATGGTGGCTACCATGGGATGAGGCATGTGTGGGGGGGGACAAGACTCTTGTTTAAAGGTTCAAAGTTGCAAGGAGGAGTAAATCCTAAAGATTTAATGTACAATACAGTGAATATAGGCACAAATATTGTATAAGAGATATCAGCTTGCTAAGAGACTGGGAATTAATAATTCCAACCACTAAAATAAAGGATAATTAAGTAAAGTAATAAAGGCACTAATTATCACTATAATTTCATCATATTACAATACATAAATGCATCAAAATAACATTTTACATCTTAAATTTGCACAACGTTACATGTCAAATATATTTCAATTAAAAAGATAAAGTCATTCCATACATTCTCTCAGGGAGAGACTTTATCCATACATTCTCTCAGGGAAAAACTTTTATCCATACATTCTCTCAGGGAAAAACTTTTATGCTAGAGTTTTTATCCATACATTCTCTCAGGGAAACAAGACTTTTATCCATACATTCTCTCAGGGAAAAACTTTTATCCATACATTCTCTCAGGGAAAAACTTTTATCCATACATTCTCTCAGGGAAAAACTTTTATGCTAGAGTTTCTACAGAATCACAAAAGAAGTGAATGTAAGTCAAACTGAATGATTAGGAAGGGTACCCTGGAGGGATTGTCCATTAAGTCTAATTTTGAAATGGAGTGGGGACTCTCTGGGCAAATTGGAGATCGAGGCAGGATGACTGGGGCATTTATTTAATGCAAAGGGTGTGTGATACATCTATTCTGGTGTGGGTGCATTAACTAGCACGGTGGGTTTACTTCAATGTTGTTGCAGCAAAGGAGGAATGGAGGTGGGGAGGGAAGAGACTGGAGAATTATTCAAGGAGCAGATCACAAAGAATTTTATGTGCTAAGCTAAAGAGTTTGAACTTTATCTTGAAAACTAAGGGGAGCTATTGAAAGATTTTAATAGGGACGAGTAGAA
The DNA here is from genome assembly GCA_004026545.1 of Mormoops blainvillei. NCBI lineage: Eukaryota > Metazoa > Chordata > Mammalia > Chiroptera > Mormoopidae > Mormoops > Mormoops blainvillei. Next base: position 10,532 of record PVJD01010761.1, read on the forward strand.
GGATCAGATTTATGTTTTAGACAGATTACTCTGTCTGCAGGGAGGGGAATATGTTGGCAAGGGACCAGACTCTAGGCTGAGAGATGAGTTAGGAGGCTATTGCTGTAATCCAGATGGTATCCAGAATAAAGCAGTAACAGTTGTTAAAGAGGGAAGGCATATATTTTCGAAAAGATATTTAAGAGGGAGGCTATAAAAGACTTGAACTATTAGAATGTAGAAACAAAAAGGGAGGAGAAGTAGTGGATCCAGCTTTGGGTGATTATTTTTACGGTGGTGCCATTCACCAAAATAATGAATATAATCAGAGCAGTACATGGCAGAATGTTAACTAAAGCCAAGTAATTAATACAGTACTTTTAAAGATACTTTGAATGTGTAGTTGGATGAATATTCAAGTGGAGATACCAAAACTTTAAAAGTTATAAGATAAAAGAAAAAAAAAGTCTTGACTCTAAGACCCTCATCAAAGAACAGTCTAAAGCAACTTTTGCTGGTTGATGAGCTGGGAGATAAATACAGGGAATAAGAAGGGAAAAGGAGACAACGTTGGTACTGCCCGGCCCTGACCGCCCAGCAGGGCACCGTATCAAGTGACGTGTGGGCGTGTCTGCGTGTACGAATGAGAGACTGCTGCAACTGGTCTCTTATTTATTAAATTGATCCACTTTCTAAAAAACACTGTATGTTCTGAAATGCCATTTTGTGCAACACACTGTGAGAGGCAAACAACAGGAAACAATTACAGAACAATAAAACGTGGCGTGTAACCTGGAATGAAATTGTGAGTTATGGATAATGTGAATTGCAAAAGCCCACTGGAAGGGCTGAGCCATAGCGGGCTGAAAGGTCAGAGTGGGAAAAAGTGTCAAAATTGAAAGAGCCCTGGAAATCATGTAGTTTAAACTTTTCGTCCTTTTCCAAACCCAACTCCATTTTACAGGTGAGGAAACTAAGGCTCAGGGAGGCGAAGTAATTTACTTGGGGTCACAGAGTGACTGAGTGACAGAGCAGTATAAAACAATTAAAAAATGGCACAAGCAGCCAAAAGGTGGTTGAGAAAAGTCAAGAATTATGTAGTAATAGCAGCAATTATTATTATATATGCATTATTCTCTTTTAACACACGTGGCAGCTCTGTAAGGTAAGTTGCAAGTTGTAATGGATTTTTATTTTATTTTATTTATTTTCAATTGGGCTATTTAGAATTGAACCCCCTCCTTTTATCTGAAGAATCTGTTGCTTTTAGAGGTGGACAGTGACTTTCCCTGTAGAAGCTGGAAATGACAGGTAAGGAGCTGAAAGAAATATTTCCAAAGATAATACAGTAGGCTCTGGAACCGGATAACAAGGTTTAATTCCAGCTCCACTTGCACAGGCATACCTTGGAGATATCACAGATTTGGTTCCAGACCAACACAATAAAGCAAGTGTGGCCATGAAAAGAGTTGTAATCTTTTCGCTGGTGAAGGGTTTTACCTTCAATTTATAAAACATGCTACACCTGTGAAGTGCAATGAAGCAAAGCACAATAAATGAGATATATATCTGGCCAAGTTACTCACCTCTACAAGTTACTCATCTCTACTGTACCTCAGTTTCCTAACCAGTGAGGATGACAAACAGACTTCACAGAAGTATTATGAACATTGAGTGTTAATCACTTAATACAGAAGAGCTACCATTACCATGGTTCCTTTTCCAGTTTCCCTTGCAGCTAAGGCATAGACCCATGACCTATGTTCTACCAGTCAGATACATTCACTTTATAGCTGACAAAAAAAACAGAAGTTATGCCCCCTAAACAGTTTTTTAGATAGTTTAAGTGGGCGCAACAGCAGCAACTCTGTTTCTAGAGACATCAGAGGCAGCAATGTATTGTTGGTGCTTCCTGTGAACTACCCAATATCTTTCCAACAAATTTCTTTTTTAAAAAAATTATCAGCTGGTGTCAGTTTTTTCCATCTAGGAATGCTGATTCATTAAAGGAAACTTTTTATTTTGGGGCTCTTAAGTAAGATTTTTTTCATGGTCAAGTAGCTACTATATGGTGAAACCAGGATGCTAATCCAGGTTTTTCTCATTCTAGTTCTTGCTCTTAAACACTCTGCTGTTCTGCCCCAGAGTCTCATCAGTTCCTAGTGATTATGAACAGGAAGAAGTCAGGTAGACCACCTTTTCTGCAGAAGTGCTCCATGCAATGTCCTATCTGCTGGTCATCTAGCTTCTGAACCCTACCATAATAGGGGAATGAATACCCTTCAGTTTTGTCAATTTTCAGACCTTTTTTTGGCTGTAATTCTTTACACACACACACACACACCCAGAGTGACTGGTGAATCAGAAAACATAGCTTTGGTCCTGGCTGGGTTGCTCAGTTATTTGAAGGTCATCCTGTACAACAAAATGCTGTGGGTTCGATCCCTGGTCAGTGTGTGTACAGGAGGCAACAGATCAATGTTTCCCTCTCACACTGATGTTTCGCTCTCTCTCTCTGTCTCTTTTTCTCCCTCCTTTCCTCTCTCTCTGAATCAATAAATATATCCTTGAGTGAGGTTTAAAAAAAATTGCTTTTCATACATGGTGTTTTACTTGTTTCCTGTGACTACTGTGACTGGGAGTCTGAAATCAAGGCGTTGGCAGGGTTGGCTCCTTCTAGAAGCTCTGGGGAGAATCTGCTCGGGCCTCTACCAGCTTCTGGTGGCTGCTGGCGACCTTCGGCATTCTCTGGCTTGTAGATGCATCACTTATTTCTGCCTCCATTGCGCATGGTTTCCCTCTTCCATCTGTCACTTTTCTGTGTCTGTGTGTCCAAATCTCCCCCACCTTTTGCTTGGAAAGACACCAGCCACTGGCTTAGGGCCAACTGAATCCAGTATGACCTAATTTAACTTGATTAAAACAGCAAAACCCCTATTTTCCAATAAAGTCACATTCACAGGTACCTGGGATAGGACTTGAACATGTCTTTTTGGGTGACATAATTCAACCCACAACTGTGATCAATAGAATTAGAATATAAAAATATTTCCCTTAAAACATGCAGGAGTTTAGCCGCAGAAAAAGAAGACACTGTTGGCTAATGTGAGGAAGAGGCAACTAGGCAAGTGAAAGGTCAAAGGGCTTGCCCGCAGGTCTGTCCCTGCTCAAGATGGGCCCCTGTTCCCATAAATGGCAGGGGGTCTTAGAAAAGGTTCCAGTACTGACAGACACCAGACACCAATAGATTAAAACATAACTGTTATCTTCCTGGTCTCCTCTCTTATCCTGCGGTAACTACTACTGAAGGATTTTCTGCAGACCTGTTGAAAAATTTTGATATCTTTATGCATGCATATAAATATAGTTTTTAAAAATATATAGGGGTTCCTGCTATATTATATATATTTATTTGTATTGTTTTCCATCTTGTTACTTTCTTTTAAATTTATTTCTCACATCAGCATACACAGGTCTACCTTATTCTTAGTCATCCCACTTTTGATCTGCAATTAGTGTTTCCCATTTTTCACCAATATAAGCAAACTCCAGGTAACAAACATGTGTGGAAAGAAGCTTTTGCACACATACACAAGTATTTCTTTAGAACAGGCCGTGGCAGAATAGGTGGTGCTACCATATCAAAATGTATGCATGTAAAATTTTTAATACATACTACTGACTTCTAGAAATTAGTTTATCAACTCATTCTCTCACTAACAGCCCATTTTTTGTGGTTCTTGCTTACACTAATATGTTTTAGTTTTGCTAATCTGATAGGAAAAAAATTATCTTTTTTGGGGGGGCCTGTCCCTTATTATTAGTAATATTGAACAACTTTCATATCTTGAAATATCATATATTGGCTCTTTAATTTCTTCTGTGAATTTCTTTTCATACTCTTTACATTTTATCAGCCTATTTAGTTTTTCTTATTAATTAATTATTTATTAAATTTATAATCTAATTAATTTCTTATTAATATATATTTTCTTATTGATATATAAATCTTATGATTTATATATTTTGAATATTAATCTTTTGTTTTATATGATCACTGCAAATATTTTCACCTGGTCTTTTCTGATGTTTTATTGTTACTTATGGTCTTTTGTGTTTTGAAGTTTTAAAGTTTTATGAAATCACATCTCTGATTTTTTAATGTTTTTTGTATTTTATACATTTTTTGCATACTTTTATAGTTCTAAATGTTTACATTTTTTACATTAAACCTTTGATTTAAATGGATTTTAATTTTGTACCTGGTGTGAGAGTCCAGATTTATGTTTACCAATAAATATCCACTGATCCAACATTATGTATTAAACAGTTTATATAAAGGATTGAATCCTGCTTAGTACTTGTTTTTGTAAATAAAGTTTTTTTGGAACACAGCTACACTCATTTGTTTAGTTTTGTCTATGGCTGCTTTCATAGTACAGTAGCAAAGCTGAGTAGCTGCAACTGAGAACTTATGTCCCATGAAGCCTGTAATATTTACAATCTTATCCTTTACAGAAAGAACAAGATTTTTTAAAAAATTAAATTTAATTAATTTTTCAGCTTTATTGAGGTATAATAATTTACAAGCAAAACTGTAAATTTAAAGTGTACATCTTGATGAATATATACATATATATGTAGACACACATACATATATATAAAGGATTTCCACCATCTAGTTAATTAACACATCTATCACCTCACATATTTATTTATTTTTCCTAGTCCCTGGTTTTCTACTGATTTGGAATACTTTCTTTAACAGACCGAATGTCCATTCATATGATGGCTCTGAGTTCTCTTTTGCTCCATTGAACTAGGTATCTGCTCCCAGATCAATGCCATACTATAGAGTTATGGATTTATAGTATATTTTGATATACTATATACTGGTATGGCAAATATTCCCTCTATTTTTTCAAAATTGTTTTTGCTCTTTTGCATGTATTATTTTATATATAAGCTTTAGAATTATGTTGTCAAACTCTAAAACAAGGAGAGAGACAAAAACTCTCATTTTGATTACAATTTCAGTGAATCTAGATGTGGAGAAAATTGATATGTACAATAGCGATACTGTTCATTCAGAAGCAGCACTCCTCATTATTTATTTTAGATTTCTTTTGCTTCCTTCTGGAACATTTTATAGTTTTCTTTTATAGGTCTTGCACATTTCTTGTTAGATTTGCTCACATGCATTTAATGAATTTTTATTGCTATTGCATATTGGATACTTGCTATTTTGCCATCCATACTCCTTTTCTATTTGGGAAGAACCCTGTCTGCCTCTTACTATAGAAGAAAAAGTGGAGGAGATATTTTATCTCCCCACCTCTGGCAGTGAGAGAATGGATATATAACTTAAGCTTGAATGAAATGCTACTACCAGGGACTTTAAAACTTAAGAGAAAAATACAAGGATCAGTTCCAGACATTTTTGATGTAGCAACTACTTGGAGGCTAGAGTTTAGTTCCGTGGTATGGTGGTGAGTATATGGGGATGGAGCAGTCCAGTGGCATGACAGCAAGTGTCCAGTGGTAGTGACATTAGTGGCAGCTTGCCACGCAAATTGTTTGTTATGATCTTGACATTGCAATGCCTGCCTTGGCTTTTGCCTGAACTCGTCCTCCCAATGAATTCATTGAGCTACCTGATACCTTCCCATTAAACTTGGTTTCTGCCTAAGATAACTAGAATTAGTTTATGTTGTTTATAACCAAAAACCCTGGCAAGGGATCATCTTACCATTGTAGTTTATAATTGGTTATTGTTGATGCATATACAACTAGTGATTTTTGCAATGGCCTTATACATCAAAATAAAATGGATTATTTGACCTTTTGTCACTCATGTCTAGAGTATTTTGAAAATGTCATAATCCTGAGAACTCCTAGCCATTAAATACCTACTATGTGACAGATGCATATGTCATTTACTGCATTCAATCCTTGCAATTATATTGCAGGGATGGCATCTTTATTTCCATTTTTACAAATAAAAAAAAGGGACTTTTAGAGAGATTAAGTAACAGGCTCATGCTCATGTATTTAATTTGGAGCGAAGCCAGACTTTGACCTTGCGTTTGTCCTATTAGTTGGCCTCTGATCTTTTCAGCTCATCAAGCTGACTTTCTAAATAAGTTGCATCTTTTAAATGCTAACTTCTCAGATATGCATATGTAATAGTCATCACTTTTTTTCTCAAAAAACACAGATATGGTCTGAGGTCTTCACTTTAGATCTCTAAGATTTGCTCACATCATCCTCTTTGCCCTCTGCTAGCCGTAGTTTTCCTCCATTGACTGAAACACATCACTCCCCTCCCGCTCTCTCCATTTGGCCTAATGGACTCTCCACGATGACTTCTCTGAGTCCTCTGGCCCATAATGTTTTCTCTTTCCCTCCTTCGGCAATGGAGCTCAGTGTCACTCACCTGGAGCTTAAACAGTTTTCCATTTTTATTCACAATACAAAATGCTCTGTTCTAGAGGGCACACATTTACCCTATGCATCTTTGAGGTCCCCTGTGTGGACATGCATCCATATTCAATCGCATGCCTGTGGTAAGTCTAAAAGCATCAAAAATTATCAAGACTCTGGATCTTAGAAAACAATTGACCCTTAGACAGGACAGTCCGGCCTGCAGTGTCTCTGTCTACAGACCATATACCTTTATGGAGGTGCTTTTCTGATTCTTTCTGTAAATTATTTGGATGTGGGGAATGTTCTCGCAAGTGCCCAAGGCATGGATTGTGACCATCAACCACCTCCACTGCCATGAGCCTGGTACAGAGGGCGGTAGGTGGAGCCGTGACACATGGTACAGGAAGAGGCGGCTCTGAGATCCAGCCTGCTGTCCCCTCCCAAGCCATGAGGAAGAAGAGGCACCTTTATCTAATTTGCACAAAGGCTCCTTACAGACTCTCAGAACCCTTGGTTTGGGCTTTGCCTAAAGCAGAAAGTACTGGTAGTAGATAGCACTAAGCACTTCCCTACTTTGAAATCAAGGTATTGACATCACGGGTGCTTTTTCATTCTATAGAAATTTTAACAAACAAACAAAACATGGCCATATCCTCAGAACAGTTTAGTTTTACACTGACCTAAGGACAAGGGGGAGTAGATTTGCTCAAGAACTGCTGATTTCAGGAAATTGCTCACCTTCGCTACGGTTTGAGAGTTTTCAGATTCGTTGCTCTGAGTGTGCGGGAGTTCAGGGGCTGGGCTTGACATATCGGGTCTCTCTCAGACTGGACCTGGAAAGGACCCACCACCCCAATGTCCTTGGCTCTTTTCCATATGTACTCCTAGGGTTCTCCCCATGACACACATGTAAGACACATGTATGTGCACACATGAGCACACACAGTCACACTTACTTGATCTATCTAAGCTTGGTTGCATTCCCTAGCCCTCTGTGCTTGTCCAACTCACTGCCACACCACACACTTTTTAAATAGAAACCCAAGCCCTTTCTCTATTCTGACCAAGGAGAAGAAAAATACAATCTCCTCTTTTTCAGGAAAAACAAGGTTTAGAGTTTTAAAAAGGGATAACAATTAGAAAGATAAGACAAAGCCAGACACCACAAACAAATACAGAGGGGTTTTGCAGAACTGGATGTCTGGGCATAATTTTACACCCTGTTTATCCACAGAAGGTGGCACGTACTTCAGAGTGCGTGAAGACCAGTGTCTTTATGTCCATTCTCCCCTCTCTGCGATGGATGCTAAATGGTGATGTTCAGATTTCTGGCCTGTGGTGGTGGTGGACTTTAGTTACAATGACTCTGGGTTACAGTGGAGTCCTCAGTTGCTCTCTCCAAACCTATGTTTAGGGCCAGTTGCCCTGACTAGCCCCTCAGGTCACCCTCTTTGGCTTGGCAGGGTGGGGTTAGAAGTTTCAGGACTGACCACATGAGCATACCCTGAGACTGTTCTCCTTCAGAGCTTCCCCTCTCCCGCTCCCAGGGAGAGGGTCCTGTCCTATTTGATTTTATAAATAACTCTCATGGTAGACAAACCTCTTACACTGATTTTAGAGTCACTACATTCCTCGTTCTAGGGGTCTCTGCCGCTTTAGTTTATAAGCCTTAATTTTGTCCCTGAAAAAAGGTTTAACTTTCCGAAGTATATTCGTCAGTATTATTAAGGCTGGTTCAATCTCTGAAACTAATACGCTGATCTAGTGTCTTAAAGATTTGGTGGTTACACTTTCTAAATGCAAAATTGGAATACGTGGTCTGACAAGGCGACAGAGTATTTGGAATTGGACTGACCCTGAAAATTTAGGACATGTGGCTGTCATGTATAATGGCCAAGTGGCCCAGATAACACACATTATTTTTCCTGAAGGCTGCCTGCACCATGACAGCTTCATTTGATGGTCTGAGATAGCCTGTCTCTTTCTGTTTGGGGTTACCCTGTTAGGAAATCCCCATTTCCTCTCAGAGGAATAAACCCTGCTTTTAGCTTATTTGCAGCACAGGGATGACTGACAAGCTGTGTACCCCGCTCTCCCCACTTCTACAGGTCAACTTGGCAAGACGGAAGGAGGGGGACACTGACACTCTGACTATGGCAGCCTGGCAACCTCTCTTCCAGCCTGTTTGCAGGAGCTAACATTCATGGAGTGGGGATGGAATGAAAGAAAGGAGTTTTGCCTCCGGGGACAGACAGGAGTGAGTGAGAGCAAAAGATGAGTGCAAGCTTTATGTTTTTAGATTGAATGATGAGCTGAAATACATATTCTGGACAGAGAGAGCTATGCAACTAGTTTTCTGAGGAAGTTTTGTGAACTTCTAGGCATGAGTTTTGTTGCATAGAATCCAGATGCTAAAGGACAAAGAATTTAGGAGAGGGCTTCTCTTTTTATGTATGGAGTTCTGGCGCCTCTCGGATTTATGGCTTGGGAAGGTCCAGGAAAGAGCACCTACTGCAGAGTGGATGTGACCGCCAAGTTCATATGTTGAAGCTCTAACATCCCTGTGACTGTACTGGAGTTATGGTCTTTAAGGAAAAGATTAAGGCTAAGTGAGGTCATAAGGGTGAAGCTCTGATCTGATAGAACTGGTGTCCTCCTGAAAGAGGAAGAGGAACCAGAGAGCATGCTCTTTTTCTCTCTCTGCTATGTGAAGACGGTGAGAAGGTGGCCATACAAACCGGGAAGAGAACTCTCTTCAGGAATGGAACCCTGTTGGAACCTCGATCTTGGACTTCCCAGCCTCTAGAACTGGGGGAAAAGTAAATGTCTGTGGTTTAAGCCATCCAGTCTAAGTTATTTTGTTATGGCAGCCCAAACAAACTAAGGCAGCACCATTATCGCAGGCAGGCAACAGAGGCGCGACAGAGTGGAGTGTAGAGGTTCCGTAGGAAGGGCCTGGAGCCAGACGGAGTGGATTTGCATCCTGCCCTGCCACTCACTAGCTCTGCAACATTGCAAGTTACTTGACCTCTCTGTGCCTTGATTTTCTCATCTGGTAAATGGGTCTAATATTTGAAAATTAAGTGAGCAAATACCTGTAAAGTACCCAGAGGAGTGACTAGCATGTAGAAAGTTCTCAGAAAGTGTTTGTTACTATTGGTTTGCTGTGATTTTTATTGTTGCTCTGTAGAATTCAGAGCAAGGTACCATCAGCGGAATTATTTTTGAGCTCATTACATATCTTGCTGAAGCTCCTACAAACAATCTGCATAAGCTTTTATAAGGGCCATCGAGGATCTGTAGTCAATCAGTTGATAAAAGTTTGTGCAAATTTGGACATAAATATTAATGTAATCTCATTTATAGCCATAGGCTGATGAAGCCTGTGTGCTGTCAGTATAACATAATTACTGTTTCATAATGTGCCAGCAGCAGAGCTGCTAGCTCCTCGCTGAAGTCCATGCTTTTCTCTTCTTCCTGGACAGACAGAATGTGATGCTAGCCCCTCCTGCAGGTAGGCACGCCTGTGTGACAGAGGTGCAGCCGGTAGAATGTGACATGGAAATGATGTGTGCCACACCCAAGGTTGGCCCACGAAAATTTCCCGTGAGGTGGGAGGAACAAGAATACCTCTAAAGATTAACACCCCAATCTTTAAAATGGCAGAGCCTCCTTTTGTCTGTGTTCTTAAATAATTGCCAACAGTTCATCCAACCAGCAAGAAATAAGCTCGCATTGTGTTTGTGCCACACATTTTTGAAGGGTTATTTGCTACTGAGTTAGCCTAATATACTTCAAATATTGTAAGCCTGTCATAAGCATAAAATACCTCTTTCAGGATTCTTTAAAAGGGTTATTTTCTCATAGCATTATAGATTAAGCTGTTGCTGTGAATAAGCAGGACCCACAGGATTTTTATCAAAAAGCGCTTTTATATTTATTTTCCACTATTTCTTTATGCCTGCTCAGTGGTGGAAGTTCTTCCTTTCCCATAGACACAAACTAGAGTAAACTTCACAATTTTTCTGGTCACTTCTAAGAAAGACACTGTCCTATGTTTACTTAAAAATGAAAATGCAGATTCAATTTGGTGATTAGATATGTCTATCCCTTATAATAACCATGGCTTCCCACTTAATTGAAAGGTCACATTTTGCTCCCTCGTCTCCTCCCTGCCCAGGGCAAGCTGCAGATGAGTCTCCCACACTGGGGGAATTGGTGTGGTTGGTGTCTTTTCTTTTCTTTTTTACCTGAGCCTCCTGGGGTAAAATGGAATATGGGGTGGGGTGTTAGGGGTGTGAGGGTGGTAAGAAAAGCAGAAAAGCTGTTACCTTACAGTCAGTGCTAGGCCTGATAGATTTTTTTTCTAACCTATTTCTTTCTTGAGGCTGCTTTCTTGGTTCTTCAGAGACTCCCCACCACTGGTAGTGTCCCTCCTCTACTTCTTCAGTCTGTGGATATGCTCCTCTGACCCAGTCTTATTCTTCCTGGTCTTTAAAGGTCCACGATGCACCTCCAGGTTATATCTGTTGAGGTCTCTGCATCCTTTCAGATGGGCTATTTTAAGGCACATTAAAAAAACTCCAGTTCTGACTCTCTCTGCTATTCTTTGACCTATCAAAGTTTATTTCTTGCTGGTTGGGACCACAGTCAACAATCACAGACACCAGTGGCTGTTTTACCACCAGAGCAACTAGCCACTTTATCTTTTGTTCTCTTGATTTCCAGAATCGGGTTCAGATATCAGTCCACTGTGGCACCCTAACCGTCCCATATCCAGCCACTTGGACACATATCAGGCCCACTGAGTGTTCTCATTTACTCTTGGAAGCTGAGTGAAGGTCCAGGGGGGACATTCATAACACCACTATCCCCACGGAGACCCTCACCGCAGATCCCTCCTTTTCTACTCTCTTAACCCTCGTAGATCTTTAATGTGGGCAAGGAGGTCCAAGGATCATGACACCAATTCTTACCATCACCTCTAAAAATCTGCATTTTGATTGTGTATCTGAACCTGGTGTCCAATAGAATTGTAACTCAGGTGAAACTTCCAATTTTACATTCTGCAAGGAAGAGGTTAAGTGAGCTATAAGTCAAATATTAGGACATGAAGTTGTGAGAGCCTCAGCATGTAGGCAACTAGTGAGATTAATTGTTCATTCACTTAACAAGTATTTGCTGAATCCTCATTATATAACAACTTCTGAAAAAGGCATTGGAGGTATAGTGGAGTAAAAAACATACATATCATTGCCTTCATGGAGCCTGTAGTCCAGTAAGGAAGACAAATATTAAATAAATTATCACAGAAAGTAGTCTAAAATAGCAATAATTGTATGAGGGAATATTATAAGATGCTATAAAAGAGAGTAAAAGAAATATCTGATTTAGATTGGAGTGTTTTTAAGGAAGAATCATTAGGAGGTGGAGGTGGCCAGGTTAAAATTTGTTAGAAGAGTGTTCCAGGAAAGGGGAAGACCATCCTCAAAGTCCGTGAGGCTATAAATAACAGAGCAAATGTGAAGAATTGACAGAAAACCACAGCCAGTGTTCCCCAAGGAGATTAGTCATGCAGCGACTTAGAAGCATGTAGAAAGTTTGGACTTTAATCCTTAGGGCAATGGAATCCTATTAGAGGACTTTAAAAAGGGGAGTGGAGGGATCAGATTTGTGCTTAGAAATGATTACATTACTTGTTACAAAGAGAATTGTGGGCTCGATGCTGACATGGCTCTCCCACCACCCATGACAAATGTTAGCCAGGGGGCCCCTGGTCAGAAGAAATGTGTATTGTTTTGGGAATGGATTGTAACTCCTTCCTTATTTCCTTTTGGGAGTGGCTTCTTTTAATGTGACTACTCATTGACCTTTTCCTTCTGCATGTACACACTGAGGTAATGTAGTTTCGAGTCACATGTAGGACATGTGCCTCCTTTGTCTGGGACCCCTTATAATGAGCCTCAGACTAGAGGAGGTGCGGTCTCTCTCTCATGGACCCACCGCTGTCCGTGCACTCCCCTGTAATGAGAGTAATAAACAGCATGTCCACAACTGCTAGTCCCCTGGGTGGCTCTTTGGAACATTAGGAACTCTTAAGCAACTCCCCTGTTTGGAGGACTTGTGTTACAAGAATGAATCAGGGCTGGGAGTAAGCCTAGAAAACACACCTTTGTGGTAGTCTGCAAGAAATGTGCTTTCGATCAGGTATGGTAATTGAGATACAAAGTCGAGGGTTTGTTTGGGATGTATTTCGGAGGTATAAACAGAAGGGCTTGGAATTGAATTGGAGGGAGGAAGAGAAAGGGCCAAGGGTAACTCCTAGGTTTCTGGCGTGGGCAGAATGTAAACAGAGGATCCATTCCTGACAGGGGAGCTCTGGGTAGGGGTCCGTTTTAGGCGGGAGGAAGATAAGGAGTTTAGTTTAAGACACGCCGAATAGGCGGAGTCTGTGGGATGTCTAACAGAGATGCTAAATAAACAGTTGTATTGAGCGGGCCAAAAAGTTCATTCGGTTTCTACCATGCTATGGCTCTAGTAGCTCTTAGTTGTCTTTAACTTCATGTGAAACAATTTTGTTAGATCAGACTGTGACAGCTGTCATATCAGCGTGCCTTTAAATAAACAACAAAATTGGTGAATTTTTGTGTAGCCATTTTAACACTGAAGATGGAAGAAAATATGCAACATTTTCAACATATTATGCTTTATTATTTCAAGAAAGGTAAAAATGCAACCAAAACACACACACACACACACACACACACACACACACACACACACACAAGGATTTGTGCAGTGTATGGAGAAGGTGCTGTGACTGATGGAATGTGTAAAAAGTGGTTTGTGAAGTTTTGTGCTGGAGATTTCTCACTGGACGATGCTCTGCAGTCGGGTAGACAAGTTGAAGTTGATAGTGATTAGATTGAAACATTAATTGAGAACAATCAATGTTATACCGTGCGGGAGATAGCCAACATACTCAAAATATCCAAATCAATAAAGTTATAGGTGAAAATGAAAAATGTGTCTTTTATTTTACGGAAAAAACTAAATGGCCTTTTTGGCCAACCCAATATATATGGACCTGGAATTCAGAAGAGAAGTATGGATTGGAGATAAAAATGTGGAAATTGGCGGCATATACTTGTCATTTAGAAGTTGCATAGAGGAGGGGGAGGAGCCAATGAGGTGAGGGGAAGACCAGGAGCATCTGGCATTATGAAAACAAGTACACAAAAAAAGGATGAGTGGACAATGGCTTTAGCTCCTGTTGAGATGTCAGGTAAGGAAAGGAATTAAAATGAATCCATTGGATTTAGCAATATGGAAGCGATTATAGATCTTTGTAAGAACATTCAGGGGGCATGGTAGTGTCAGAAGCCAGAGGAAAAAGAGTTGGAAAGAAAAGCTATTAAGTGGGTAGCAATCATTTCAAGATTAAATATCAGAATTAGAGAGTTCATTATAAGATCATCAGAAAGTGAGATTCAGTAAGTAGGGAACGGACATAAGTCAATAATCAAGCATACAAAAGGAAGTGGGTGCAGAATTCTTCACCAAAGTCATAAAGAACAATTTAGGGTAAAGGGGTCCTTAGTGATTATTTAATCAAACCCTAGCTCTCTAGATGAGTAAGCTGAGCCCTAGGAATGACTCTGTCGAGGCCACACAGCGAAAGAATGGCTGGGCCAGGATAAGAGCCCTGTCCGGAACCTGACCCCGTTGCTCATTCCGTTATCTATGCTGTCTCCCACGCTCTGCTTATACCAGACTTAGGAAGAGGACTACGGCTCAGTGGTCAGGAAGCACCTGACCCTCCCACGCAGGAGAAACTCACTGGAGCAGACTTAAGTGACCTGTAACACACAATCAGCAAGCCAGGGTCAGAAATAATCAAGCCTCAGTCACGTAATTTATCAACACCTGGAAGTGTGCTCCCGAGGCTGCCTGTCTCCTTGCGCTGCTCAGTCACAGGCCACACAGCTCTCCTGCAGTCCTCCAGTGGCAGAAGGACTTCATAAATGACATTTGATTATGCTCAACACAGCAGCCAGGGGCTGTACAACAACTTCAATAAAGACGGCAAATACTAGCGATCTCCATAAAACATGGGAGCCCGGCGGGAATGGAATTGAAATCTTAATGTAGAGATCCACAGCCACTAAGGCAAATGACAGCAAAATGTGAACAAATTGAAAAACCAATAATAATAAAATTCCTCGTGCTGCCTGCAAGGCATCAGCTTTCCAACATCACCCTAGGGGGCAAAGGCAACTCTCTGTGGGGTCAGTGGTGGCTCTCAGAAGCCTGCGTGCTGGGCTTCTCAGCTGGAACCCACAGCTGCTGGAACAGCTTTGCGTTCAATTGAGTTCGAACCCTCTAATTCTGCCCTTCCGCCTGAGGGGAATCATAGGCAAATTTAGCCTTATTCCCAAGCCAGGAATATTCTTTGAGACGCACGAATCTGGATATTTAAAAGAGGTTCTCAAGTTTTGAGACCAAGTTTTTAATGAAATTTTTGAATTTTGATGCTAGAAGTCTTAGAAAGATTGTTTAGTCCTACTCCCCTCCCCCTTCTATTGGCAGAAACTGGGAGCCAGAGAAATTGGAGACTTTGTCCCCAGTCGCACAGCTTGTGACAGCACTGGAATTGGAACCTGGCCCTCTGAATAGACACTCGCTGCTCCCAGGCAGACTCAGTGAAGGAGAACTTACTATTAAATAAGGAACTAAATATAAATGTACTTTTCCTTTTTTATTCCAAAGGAGTCACACAACTTACCTCAGGGGAAAATTTATTCCTTTGTTTAGGAACACACTGTAATGGTATTTTTTTTGTCATAAAAGGCACAGCTTTGAGAAGTTAAGTCAACTGTATAAAGCTACACAGTAAAGTGTATTCTCCTTGGGGCTAGAGAGGTAGGTGGTTCTGACGTGTTCTGATTGGAGGTAGTGGTGGGGGTGTTGATCGCCTCTGGAGTAGAGTTCTCATGAGTCCTTTCCTTGTGGATACAAGGGAGAATGAACTAGACTGAATGAGAATTGGCTGTGGGTTCTACAGATGGAGACCAAGAGGGGAGCAATGGCCCCTCTAGCAGTAGAGGTGGTTCTAGAACTTTACTAGGCAGAATGTCTGATGTTTCCCTGACATTATCCCCCTTGGCCTTCAGTATAGCCATGTTTCTCAGCAAAGCATAGCGTTAATACTGTCGGTTGGAGTGAAGGCCGTTATGTGGACCTCTGTGTGGCGGAAAGGAGAGTGGCCTTCCCAGATCTCCTCCCTGGAGACCTGGGGGCCTACAAGTGAGAGCAGCATCATAGAAAGAGAGAGCTGCACCCCACGATTCTGGCCACTGACTAGCAAGTAGAGGCCTCAGGGAGAGAGGGCAGGGATGACCAAGAGCCAGGCAGCAGCAGAGCAGTGGGCAGCTGGGGGACCCGGGAGGGACAGACTCGACACAAAACCAAGCCTACTGGGGGAAGGTAGTGCTTGCAGGGATGGTGAGCATGGGGTGAAAAGTGGGGGAAACTAGATTCTGCTTTAGGAAACTAGAAATTGTCTGGGTGGTGGGCATCAGAGGCGACTCTCGCTTTGGGTGCTTGTTTAGTCATTTAACTTTGCTGAACTTCACTGTCCTCAGGTAAAAGCAGGTTCGGGTATATTTATCAAAGTTATTGTTCTGACTTAATGTGATAATACAGTGTGTTAAAACACTATAGAAAAACATATTATTTAGCTCTCTTAATAGGCAATCTCAAGCCTCAAGCTCAGCTGTGTGAACGTCAGTGTAGTACCTTGGCCACCTCTCTGCTCTGGAACCCATACTTACCTCAGCTGCAGAATCATTTCAAAGAGCAGAGGGGCAAAAGGGTTCAGGTTAAAGAGGGGATCCCAAGCCCACTCCTCCTCAAGGAGCTGGCGTGGTCTCCTTTATTTGACCATTTTATTTGTGGTTTCAGAATGGAAAATTGAGGAGCCAAAATTTTCCCTCCTCTGCAATTTGAGGTTAAAATTCCAGAGATATCCATAGAGAGAAATAATCATGAAAAAAAGTAAAGCTATCCTAATCACCAGACACTTGTTGATGGTCAAATACAATAGGGGGAGCGAGAAAGGAGAGGAAAAACTGAGAGTCAGAGAAGGTCCAAACCTATTTTACTGGGAGTTCTCGAGCTTGTGGAAAAACACAATTGTATTTTGAGCTGTGTACATCTCATTTCACTGTTTAAAGAAAAATAGCAGGCCCAGGCCACAAGAGGCTCAAAAGAAAGAGGGGGCCTTGGGATAAAGACACACTCAATACTGTGACCTTCTCAAATATAAACATTCTAGAGATGAATACTTTATGACTTCTGCTGGTGCTGGAGATAGCTTCACAAATGAGTGAATTAGATTTGGCCACAGCAAATACCAACAGTAAGAAATCTGCAAGGCTAGCAGAAGAAAAACAAGGGAATGGAAGCTTCTAAGTGTCCTTATAAGAAATGAGATTATTTCTCACTTGAAACCTATTTAAAATGTGAGGCCTATCTGGAAAAAGCCCAGCCATTGTTGATATAAAGAGAACGTTTTGTGTGACAGCAATGTAACCTGGCAGCCAAGGAGAGTGGGCTGGAATGAGCATGTGTGAACAATGACGACTTCACTGTACGAGTCAGTGGAGGTGGTAGATGCCATTGAGTGAGCACGTGTACTGTGCGACGGTCTCATTCAGAATGACTGAGCGAGTAGAGCAACAAACCTGCATCAAATTTTGCCTTAAGAGTGAACATTCCTCCACAGAAACTATTCGGATGACTTAGGAAGCTTTTGGGGATGATGTGATGAGTGCAGTACAAATAAAAGTGTTGCACAAATCCTTCAAAGGTGCCCGAGAATCTGTTGAAAGTGACCCACATTCCGGAAGGCCTGCACCAAGCAGAACACCTGAGGGTGTTGAATGTGTACACACTGCAATCAACAAAGACTGGCAACCGACAGTGCGAGAACTAAAAGCTCATCAGGGGATTTCGAAAACTACTGTGTCTGAGATTTTGATGCTGGATCTTGGCATCATTTGTCCTGGCAAAATTTGTTCCATGGCTTCTGCTGAAGGATAATCATGCTGCAGTCGCTAATGACTTGATGCAAATTGCTACCAATGAACCAGATTTCCTCAAGAAGGTCATACCGCAGATGAGGTCCCAAGGTGCCACTTTGAAGGGGTCTAAGGCATCATTGTCTTATTTACAATGTTTCTCGTATCTTCTTCAGTAAATGCCTCTATTTTTCATAGCGCACGGCTGGATACTTTCTGGACAGAACACAAATATTAATTTTCATGGTGTAGTTTGGGTCTAAAGAAAGGAAAATACCCTTGCTATTTGTGGCTGATGTTGCAGATTGTCTACCCAATACCCCTTCTCTCCTCTTCCTTAATAATTCAACTCTGACTTTGTTTAGGGGGGCGGTGAGCCCAGTCATTTCCCAACCCCTCCGTGCACACAGGAGTGCTGAATGGAACAGCTCCTGACAGGGAGATGTAAATTGCAGCCACTGAATGGAACATCTGGGAAAGCTCTTGGGAGGGGTATAGATTCATCTGGCTCTTATCTCCCCATGCCCTTGTTCTTTGTTTTTCCAGCCTCCACTAGGAATTGAAGCTGGGAGGCTTGTGACCAGGAGGATGACAGTTGATCGCTGAAATGGCTGAGCAGAAACACAAGGCACCTGGTCTCTGCTGGCATATTTGAGCCACTGCACCATCCCTTAGCAGTCTACCTCTGGTTTCTATTTGCACAAAAAAGTTAACCCCTTACTGTTTTTGTGAATTTGTCTGTTGAAGTCAGTTCTGATGGATGGAATGGTAATTTTTAATTTCAAGATGAATGTGGAGAAAAATGAGAAATACCCACCCTAGCAAGTTCATCATGATTTCCTCTGAGTGATGCACAGGTGGAATCCCGCTGGTGGCTAGGATTCTCTCTGCGTCTGAGCACCCTCAGCCCAGGGCAGCAGTACCAAGGAAGAAAGGCTGCTTCCTTCTAGACCTTTACTTTATACCTGTACTGGAACTGGAGAGGTAAGTCAACAGTAGATCTCCCAATTAACATGCAGGATGGAATGGTCTATGAAACAATAGAATTCAAGTTCATACACATGGTCTAAACCCCCAATTTGAACCCCTTTCTGACATCTTTGGGAAAACTCCAGAAAGATAGCCATACCTGTCTGATGGAAGCTTCAGAAGCATCATTAAGTATTCTTATGTCAAGCATGCAGTAACCACTCCACAGTATTTTGTAAGGTGTAGTGGAATTTAGAAGTATCTTTAGAAGTATCATTGAAGACTCAAGGGTATCTGATTATTGAAAAAAGTCAACCAGAACTCTATTCCAATGGGGTAAAATACTTCCCCTACGTTGACATTAACTGTTCTCCTTATAGAGCAAACTTGCCATTAGGTTGGTGAAGTCTGCGTGATATCTCTGCCTTTATATGGTAGAAGGCAAGTTGTGTATAATTTTGTAAGTGGAGTCAAATTTGAAAGGCACAAAGGAAGCATGTCGGATACACAAAAAAATATTTAAAAGTGAATCAAAGCCTCTCCTCCATTTTATTTAATTTCTACTTTCCCCCTCTCAAGTTACCTATCTGCTTTGTGAATATTTATAGCTCACATTTCCTTAAAGGGGGCACGTTACTAGCAATTTTTGTAGCCTTTGAGAACAGATGAGGCAGCCCCAGAGAACACCAAGGAAAGCACCAGCATTTAAGCAGTTAATGGAGGCATTTATTGGTAAAGGAAACAAAAGTAATTGTGCAAAAGTTTTACAAGCTTTTTCATACAATTCTGGAAGGTGATAATCTTTCTGACTGCTAAGAGCAGCCTGAATGACACAGAGAAGGTAAATACACTAACAAATTGTTCTCCGAATGTGGCTGTGAGGCGAATTTTTCAAAAGAAGAATGCTGGAGATAAAATGAGGTGACCTTTTAATGTTGTGCTTGCAGCCAAGTTATTATGAATTGCTTTATAGCAAACAACAGCGGGAGTAGTGTCCCCAGGCAACTTTCCTGATGTTGCCCCCGGAAATCTAATTTGTAGATCTGAGGAAGACCCGCAGATGGGGTGGCCATCGTCTGATCCACCCCCATCCTCAAAGGCCTTCACACACATGTCCATGCAAGCCCACAGAGTTAAAACTGATCTTCAGTGGTTTGGCAGCCATCGGAGATTTCGACCCCTCCAGCAGCATTTCCCATAGAAGACATTCCTTTCCAGAGTTGGTGAGCATCAGCAATCTCTCAGATAAATAATTTATATGGGAAACTAATAAAGTAATGGAGTACTTTAGGGGCTGGGAATAAGTAGGCAGAATTAGAGCCCCCTGGGGACACTCTCGGGAAAAGGCATGAATCTGTAACAGGGGACCACGTCCCTCTCTGGAAATGAGGGAGAGGTTGCGAAGTGCCTAGGATCGTGCGCGAGCAGCAGTCCAAGGGCGGCTGCACAAACTGGCGTCCGGCAACCGGGGCAACGGCGACATGACTCAGCACAAAGAAGGGTGTAGGGAGTATGCGTCAGGCTATGGAGGTGACTGGATGAAGGGACGCACCCTATTTTCTACTTCCACCACACAGAGGATTCTGGGGGCCTTCTTTAAGAAGCAGAGAATGCATAAATGCCATTTTCTTTGTTTTTCCTTCGCTTCGGTGGTCTGGTCAGCTGCCAGGAGCTCGAGCTCCTGGACAGGCCTTGGGACCGTGTGGACCTGGAATGTTCCCAGCTTCCCTCTGTGAGCACTGTAGGACCTGTCTGGCCTGGAGCACAATAGGCGCTGGACTGATAGGGCAGAAGAGGGGGAGGCCAGGGATGGTGGGCCCTGGAGGCCGTGTGGCTGGGCGGCAAGCCCCGGGTCCCTCTCCTGCACAGGAAGCCGGAGCAGTGCTGGTGACTGGAGTGAGCATCAGCAAGCTGACACTGAAGAGACAGGGAGCAAGTGCTGGACTGGCACACAGAAGCCAAGGAAGGAGCAGTGTGCTGCGATGAGGGACTTTGGCCGGAGTACAAAGACTCCAAAGTACACTTGGAGTGGACCATGTTCGGGAGCGTGCTGCAGCCTCCTGCATTTTCCCAAGGACGGTTCTTCTAAATGGGAAAAGGAATTCTGGGTGTAGCCCAGTGCTGGTTTGGCCTGGCAGAGGGTGACAGGGTTATTTTTCTTTGGATATTTTATAAGGTATGGGCTTTGAGGCAGAAACCTGCCTTTATTTCAAATTGCATGATTGTTAAACAAAAGATTCCTTCTTCTTTCCACTGACTGTCTCCAGAGTTTTGCCTGTTTGGTGGTGAGTGGCTGGACCCTCATTAGCTGGTTCTGTAAGTAATCTCCTGCTTTTCTACTTTGATTTCCCACCCCTTACTCTGTCCCTTCACCCATGGAATGTTATCCCCTGACTGTACTTTCTTGTACTTTAAACTTACTTAAACCTTCCCCATACTCCAGTGACCAGCTCATCTCTCCTCTTTTTGACGTAGACTTTCTTACTCCTCTAAACCTAATCTCTCTCTCCATCAAATGTTCATAGTACTTACGTTTATGTAACTATACCCATAGTACAGTTGACCACAAAACAACATGGGGGTAAGCAGCACAGACACCTCCCTCCCCATAGTCAAAAATACACGCATAACTTTGACCCCCCACTTGAAACTTAACCACTAATGACAGGAAGCTTTAATGATAACATAACCAGTTGATTAACATTTATCTTATATGTTATATGTATTATATACTATATTCTTACAGTAAATAAACATAATGGAGAGAAGATACATTTACAGTATTTATTGAAAAAAATCTGCATATAAGCTGATCTGTGCAGTTCAATCCTATATTGTTCAAGGGCGAACTGTACCCATGTTTATGTTACGATGACCATCGTACTTATCTATATGTGACTTATCTAATATCCCTTTGATAAAGCCATGAGTTACCATTGTATTACAATTTTATTTATTTTTTGACTGTAATTAGACTATAAGCTCTTTGGCAGCAGGTCATGTTGAACAGTCCCTGAATTTCCAACATGTTTAGGCCTTATTGTTTCATATCTACCAGTTGCACACATTTGCTGTCTCATGTCCAGGACAAGAATCCTCTCCAGAATCATTTCTTCCATTGTGTGAGCCTAACAGGTGAGAGCCTAGCTGTATTGGAGTTTGGTTGCAATTTGAAAGGCAAGGATTCTTTTGTGTTTCAGGAAGCATGCAAACTATGCCCAAGAAACGAAAATATCAGATGATTTTGGAGGAAATTAGTAAAGAACAGAAGATCATCAGTTAATTTTTAAAACTTGTTTATTCTAGAAAGAAGGTGTTTTTGTTCTAGCTCGTCTTGGGGCCAATGGAATGGCATCGGTGAGCAAGGGCCTTAAAAGCAGGAAGGAGATCATGGGGCCCCAGTGGGGCTCCATTTTGGCCTGTGAGGAGGGCCGGCTACTTGGCTTGGTGCCTGTAACTACTGGTTCTGAATTCTTTCCTCTTTCCTAGGGGTCTTGTTTGTGTACCAGGGACCTTTCACAGAATCCTCAGCTCTAAGTAGCAATTACAGACCTTCCTCTCTTACAACCCTGAGCTGGCCTCCAACCTGTGTTTCCCCCGTCTTCTTTGCTTGTTCAGAAAATCTCAAGGTTTAGGGTGAAAACAGGTTTTCTGATGCCTCAGGTCCTCTCATGTTCTTTCCTTGTAGCACTCTAGACTCACACCGAAAAGCTACTCTGTATTTCCCCACCCAAGGGGATTAGTGTTCTTTGGATACTTAACAGTTAATAGAATTTCATATGTACACTTACTGGTGCCTAGCAGCAGAAAACAACAACATCCCAAAATACTTGTGGATTTTGAAAAAGAAACTGTTATTCCCATGTAGGATCCTGAATTGTTTGTGAAAGAGGAAAGAGGTAGTGTCTGACAATAAAGGGAATAAGATATTTAGGGTATTTTTTAATTTTCCCCATAGAAATAAAGAAAAGCAGGATTATTTCCATTTAAGGAAATTAATAGTTTTAGATAGTGGGAAACTGATTTATTTCTTGGATCTATTAACCAAAAGCAGCAGCCCAAATTTCTCACCATTTTTGTAATATAGAGCATAGAATATGGTAAGACAGTACTGTGTGGTTGTCTTTCATAAGCTGAGTCCAAGGAAGATAAATGTCTTAATAAGTTTCACTGGGCATGGGGTTCATCTTCAAATTCTTGGGTCAATCTTTATGATTTATAAAGTGAGTTAAAGTTGGCACTGCAGGATGAATAATGGAAGCAAGTTGATAATGATCATTTAAAACCAGTGAGTTGGTGTGTCTGCAGCTGGCATCTTCTGGATAGACCGCTAATCTTTTCTGTCTAAGGAAAGTACATCCTCAGAGACAAGTAGGCCAAAGCAAGAATGTGACCAAGTGGCCCCAACTATGATCCTGACTTAGGTGTGTACCATTTCCACATTAATAAAAAGGCTTAGATCCACTTCAGTGTGGGTTTTGTTCCTGAGAGTCGAGATCTAAACCACAAGCATTCTTTGACTTTCTCCCATAATTGCCCAAAGAGTCTCTCAACATTCACAGTATTTTAGGATTGTACTTGTTAAGCCAGGAAATATGGCACCGTTCACATACCAGCCGTTAAACCTTGTATGGAGGATACGTACAATGAGGAAGAAGACAAATATGGTCTCTTCCTTCACTGGGATTCTTTAAAAATAGTAAAAGAAACAATCGTATCTTATATCAAGTACTGTTAAAGCAGCAAGGCTTTGGGAGAGCGAATACCTGGGCGGGGGCTTCTTCGAGCCTGGTGATCATGGCTGGATTATCTCAGAAGCTGGTGTTCTAGCTGAAGCCTAACGGATAAGAACAGCCAGCCGAGCAAAGAGCAGCAGGCCCCCTGACAGCCCACGCGGCACTGCTCACTCTCCCACACCGCTCACCACCCCTGGTTAACGCAGGTGCGTACGTGTAGGTCGGGGAGCATTGTCTTCTCTTCCAGAGGGGGCCGCAAGGTTTAGAGCCCATGAGAGCCTTAGTTGGAGTATTATGATCAATAGTAAATGGGGATTTGAAAGGGTTCTGGGGTGCAGGAGATACTTGAGGAGAAAGAAGGTCTTCAATAGTACTGAAACAATGTCCCCAAAAAAGATCAGATGAAATTTGGGAATGCATGGACCAGTGGCAATAGCTTAGCCAAGGATTTCCAGATGTTTAGATACAAGTCTCTCTCAGTCCTCATTTTGTGTATTGGACACAGGTGTTTTCACATGCTATATGTGTGTCTATAACTGTGACAAAATCAAGGCCACAAGATGGGGCAGTGGGTAATATATGAATTTTGGTTTGGGGACTGGAGCTTGTATAAACAGTTCAAGGGGTACATCACTGAGCTCCAGGGCACTCAGAAATACTACTGCCTAGCATTGTCACGTATAATTGTTTTTCAAGACAAGCTAGATTTCTGGAATTTCACATGAAATTTACTCATTTTTAAATGTTAACAACAAAATTAAAAAAAAAAACACTTTGTGGACTAAAAAACTACCCCTTTGTAGACCGTGTGAGTCACTGAGTCCCTTGTCGCAGCCTCGCTCAGGACTGAAAGCAAAGTGAAGGTGAGAATAGGGCCTTCGTTGTACACCATTATCTCTTCAGCCTCACCAGGTGCCTGGTACTTAGTTGTCTATAATGTGCATAGGTGAATGGATACCTGTGTTTCATCCTCTAACCACCATCGTGCTTGGTTCATCCAAATATGCTGAGTCACCTGTTGTCTGAAGTCTTACACAAAATCAGCTTAACAGAAGAGAGTCAGTGTAATTAACTTTTATTTCCTTTTTTGGAGGAAGAAATTCCAATGCCTGATTTATCTCCAGCTTAATCACATACCCAATCGCTTCCAGGATTTTCTGAGTCAGACTGAACTTTAATGCATTCCAGACTTTTTTATCTCAAGCAGCCATCACAAAGTAGTTATTTTTTTCTCCAGTCTGGCATCTCAAGGAGTATTTTTTAACAAAACATGTAATCAATTAACCCTAATTAATTAGAATTTTAAATAGCTTTCCAAATTTACTGTAATGTATAGCTGTTCTTTTTCACTTGTAGGAAGATCGAGTAGAAAGTCCTGCATTACCATTAAAAACATAATATTCTCAAAGCATGCCTCTTGTGAAGACTATGAAATTGTTCAAAGAGAAAATCAGGAAAAATTGTCTCTATCAAGTGGCACAAAGCTATTTAGATAAAATTATTTTGTCAAGCCAGCTTTGAGCTAAGTTACTCTTTTGTGAGATTTCCTTCTTTGCTTTGAGCAGGGTTTTTTTCTTACCCCTTCTCCTCTCCCTGAATCATGAAAAAAAAAAAATCAATATTTTCTGGAAGAACAGAGATGAGAGCCTTTGGAGAACTCCACCTCCTGTTTGCTGCAAAAGCATTAACAAATGTCACCAGCAAAGTTTGGTACCAGGGGAAACGAGATGACCTCATGAATATATTTTACAAAGAGCTTAAAATGTCCATCTTGTATATTATTCGTCCCTTAAAGAGTCTAAGAAATATTGATCCCTTCGACTGCTGCAAAAAGCAGTTTAAATCCACCAAAAGCTCTAAGTATGGATGTATATATACAAGAAGCAGTGCCTGCTCAAAGTGGCTTCTTAAATGCCCCTTTTCTCAATGTGGGGAATTGCTCTGTAGTAAAGGATTCCGATGGCAGGGTAGCTGGTATCACTGAGTCTATTCTAGCAAAAGAAAGGAAACTCACAGTGCTTTCACTTAAAATGGTATTATCACACAGCCCTGTTAAAACTCAACTGCTGATAAAGATTGATTTTTATATTCATCGGCCCTCATCGCAGGGCTACCCCCTAATCTTGTAGAGGGACATTATCCAACGCCCCTAGCCATTGTTCTCCATCTACATGCCATCAATGATAGGTGTGGTGTTTGAGAAGAGCACACAGCATAAGAAGTGACATAGATAAGAAGCCATGGACCGGGATCTAGGTGATACGAGATGTTAGGTGATATATTCTTATTTCTGCCAAAGATCTTCTGGGTGTTGCTGGATCGCCTTTTTCACCTGTTTGCTGTTGTTTCTCCAGTGACTTTCCCTGTCTCACGGGCGTAGTAGGAGGGTGCCTAATGAATGTGCTCTGAGATTAGTAGTATACTTTGTCAAAGTTTAGGCAACCGTCATTCTAAACCGACAATTTTCACGACAAAGAAAAACATACTTTTATCCTTCAGGAAGTTCAAGGAGCTTTGAAGCTATTGGTTCTGGCTTTGTTGCTGCCACCCGAGAAACTTCAAAGGTCCTCTATCAGCTCTCAGCCAAAGAAACAGAGGGCTCTTCTGTTACTTCTGTTAGTCACAATGCGACATCTTAACGGGGATATGCCGTGAGGCCTGTCTTGCTGAGTGCCCGGGAACAGGAGGAATCGGCACTGTCGCGCTGTGCGTGGGGCTAGTGCAGAGGAAAGGATACGAGGTTGTGACTCGGAAGACCTGTTCTTTAGCTCCAGCTCCTCTGGCCACTGGCTGATTAAACCTGGCCGGGCCATGGCCTCATGGAATTTCCGCTTTATTTATCTGTGAAATGGGGATTACAATAAAATAAGTTTTCAAGGAAGGATGAAATAAACAATGGAGAGCATTCTGTGGGCTATAAACAGAAAAACTATGTTTACAGGAAAGATCAGTGACGGACAAGTGTTTTGTCTTTGGGGAGAGTGTCCGACTGGTTCCGTCCACGGTCCATTATTGACCTTGGCTCAGGCTCCTGTTTTGCCTTTCCCTCGTGAGCTCCTGTCCTACCACCTCTCCTCAGAGCTCAGCCCGAGGATAAAAAACCTCGTAAAGGGGACCTTCTTCTTCAGCAGGTGAAAATCCGTCGGTTCTCTCTAGCTTCCGTTTTACTCAGCTATAAGTACACCCATTCCTGCAAATGTTAGCGAAAACAGACCTAGGATCCATTATATTCCGTCATAAATACATGAATGTGCTCCGCGTTTTCATGAAAAAGGCCCTGAGACAGTAGCCAAAGGGTTTGACGCTGAACCCTCGTGCCAGCCTCGTGCTCATCCGGTAGATTATTTTCAGGGCCTGTTGCTCTGCTGCCCCTCGTATTCCCTGCACTTCGACCGTCTGAGCAGGAGATGCATATGCGTGTGAAATCGCACAGATGATGTTGTCGGGCTGGGCCAAGGCCCCTCAGGTTCACGAATGTTCAGTGCCTGTAAAGGGCCATGCCTCCTTTTGTAAGAGGCTTTTTAGTGTTCTACTACACTCATGGACCCACCAGCCCGAGCCTTCTCTGTTTATTGTGATCAAGGCGGAGAAAACTGTGCACTCAGTGCTACCCAGACCCTGGCTTCTGCTTGGGTAAAGTCATGACATCAGCTCTTCTGTCCTGGCTTTCTGGAGACGTCGACCTCAAAAGATTTGTGACATATTACGAATTCTTCTAATTTTCTGTTACTTCTTATTAATTCATTAAAACTTTTTGAAATTACATATTTCTTTTTAAGGCTGCTTTACTCCCACAGCGTAACAAATGCTGAGCGATGTTTCTACACTGTGAGTTTGTGTCATTTCCCTTAAACACTCCAATGGCTGTGTCGCTCAAAAACCCCTTGGTACTACTTTCAAAGGCGTTTCCCACGTGGACCGGAGGTCACCTTGCAGGTTCACCACCTGTCCCTCACATTTCTTGTAACAGGTCACCTATTTTCATATCCCTGTATGTTTACTTAGGTTCTTTTTTTTTTTTTAATGTCTGAAATGTTCTTTTCCACCTTGCCTGATGACATTATCTTACTCATTCTTCAAAGATAAGATCAAATGTCACCTCAACTGTAAAATCCAGTGACCCTTTTCTCTTATTACCACATACTTATAATAATGTAATGATGTCTATTTTTTCTATAGTTCTCTCTCTCTTCTGTTAAATTTCCCATCAAACATAATGGCACATCCTACCTACGTGGGTAGAGCTTGGCACATAGTAGGTGCTGAATGCATCTTTAGGAAAAGAAACAAGAAGAGCCAAATATTGACAAACACTATGTCTTTTACTGGTTTCAATTTTATTTTTTAAGATTCAAAAGTTATATCTTACTTCTGTCTATCTATCTATCTATCTATCATCTATCTATCTATCTATCTATCTATCTATCTATCTATCATCTGTCTATCTATCTATCTGTCTCCATATCCCATACAGTCACTGGAAACTTTATGTGACAATTGTTTCATTCTGTAGCTTTAAAAGGACTCAAAACACATTCCTCTCAACATTTTCCTTTCCAGGTGGTTCTAATATTTCTGGTTCATTTTCATATATTGTATCCTGTGGATAATTTCACTTGTTTTTTCTGGAGGTTTGCAATATTATTTCATCTTTTACAAAATGAGGACAGGTTAGGCAGCCTGAGCTGAATCCAAGATTACAAGAATGGAAGATTTATGGTTTGTACAAAGGTGCAGTAATGTTTTCTGTCTTATTACAATATCTTATTGCCCCTACAGGCCAGAGGCTCTCTTTGGGAAGTGGTTACAGTGTCTCCTGAATCCCTTTATAAGTTCTAATGATAACTCAGAGCTCGGTGTCCTTTGAGTGTAGATGGGTTTTTTCCTCTAAAGTCATTGCCTGATTCTTGTCCACATATAAATGTACCTCCACCTCTTGACCTCCACTTGGTTTCCCTTGATGCTTTTCAGTGGTACCTCACAGGAGTTTTCTTTCTTCCATAAGAAAAATTTCGATACTATCAGCAAACTTGGAGACTTCACTAGATATTCCCTTTTCTATTTCATAAGATAAACTTTTAAATAGGAGTGATCAAGAAACTAATATCTTGTTGATCCTACTATTAACATTTCATCGCAGAATACTCGTTTATTTTGATCCTTTTATTCCTGGATCTATGCCATTTCCTTAGCTATGCAGTAAAAAGACGTCTTTAATTCCATGATGTTTTTAGAAAGAAAATCACTTGGTGTATAATTTTGTCAAAGGCTTTTTGAGATAGAAGTAATTGTGTCTCTTAATTCTATTTTACCAAGGTCAGTTTATTCTTTCAGAAACACCACAAGAATCAAGTAGCTGGGCCAAACTACATGAAGAGCAGATCTAGCTGCCAGTGATAGTCAGAAATACATTGACGAATAGAAGAGGAAAAAGTTAACTGGTGGTTACGAGGGCATTCCTTAATAGTACACAAAGGTAATGATGTGGGAGATTCCTCAATAGTGGTTATTTTAAAGATCTAGGACCTAATTTTTAACGGTTTGAATCTTCCTTAAGTGCATGAATCTCTAAGGCTGACTTCTGAAAGTAGAGCTTTCCTAATTATGTTTTCTTCCCTGCTGATACCGTACTACTGTATTTTTAAATTTGCTTTATTCACCGGTCAGTGATTCCACTTTTTATTATCCAGCCAATAGATAATTACTAATTACCTATACCTTTTATGACCTTGTAGAAAATGACCAGATGGAGAGAATAGAGTTCCCCTGCTCTTAGAAGTATCACAATTTAGCAGAAAGGATAAGAATAATAACCACAAAAGTCTACTTAGAAAGTACTTCCTGCCATTACCACTCATCCTAGGTTTTTCTGGACAGTCTCAATTTCATTTAACTGTATTTATTTTTTTAAGAGAATGAATTTAATATTTAGACTTTGCCACTTGTTAGACCACAGGTTCTGACCCTGCCATTTGATTTGGAGTGTGGTCACTGTGACCAGAGTCAGAGGCCACGTGCATGTTTACCTGAAATGACCGGTATACCAGCTGTTTTCAATTGGCATTTCTGCTGATTGATTAAGAAAAGTTTCTCCTGACTGGCCAAAACCCATGCCACATAAGTTGTTAACTGTTATGAATATCACTCTAGGTATAGGGCATTCATGGAAATGTAGGTTGGGTTCAGAAAAGTAGAAACTTATACACCATATTACAGAATGGGGCTTTGAAGGGTACTGTAATGCTATCAGTGGTTTTTACATGTTTGTTTAGGTAAAATGTTTCAATGGTCTTGCATAGACACTATGCAAGATGTTGGCATTTAAAGGTTATGTCATGGTTCTAATCTTATAATTTTACAATGCTTTTTACTCCAAACTTATGGGTAGAGCTCAGAAAATCCTTTCATCAGTCTAACTGTTCTTTTGCAATAATGTTTGTTTATCTATTCAGTTGTTCAACAAATACTTATTGAGTACCTACCTATGTGGCAGGGATTGCTAGCTATGTACTAAAATCTATTTCTTATTCCTAGGCTTGGCTATACATTTCTCCACCCAATTTGCAGTCAGGTATAACCATGTGACTAGATTCTAATATGACATGACAGGAATGGAGAAGGCCCCTTAGTGACCTTGAAACTGTGTTTAATAATGCAAAGTGGCCATCATCCTGGGTTGTGAATAGCTGTTTTGGCCAGTGTGCCCTCTGCTCCCATCTCACCAATCTGCCAGTTAGTGAACAAAAATTCAACTTCTTTGAAGTCATTCACTGTTTGGATCTATGTATTATTGTAGCCTAGCTATAATCAACTAAGATAAGCTAGGTTATTATGTGGGTTAAAAAAAACCCTCAGTGGTTTAAACCACAAATGTTCATTTCTTATTCTGCTTGACTATTGGGAGGGTTGTCAGAAGGATCTTCTCCCGCATTATTCTTACTTTGTCACCCTTTCTCTGGGTCAATCCTAATGGAGCAACATGACCTGGATTATTGCTGGTCACCCTGAAAGAGAAAAAAAAGCTCTGCAGGGCCTTCTACCAGCCATTAAATAAGTAGCAAAGAGTCACACACATCACTCCCATCCACAACCCATTGGTCATCCGTGGTCATATAGCCCCAGTCAAAGCCTGGAAGTGTGACCCTCCCAGGTGCCTGGAAGCTAGGTGGCCAAAAGAATTCAGAAAGTATCATTAAAGGTCTAACTGATGGTCAACACCAGCCTAACTGATCTAAAACAGCCTACTATGAGCTAGACGCTATGCAAGATGTTGGCGTTTAAAGGTTATGTCATGGTTCTAATCTTATAATTTTATGATGCTTTTTACTCCAAACTTATGGGTAGATACCATCTGCATTTGATGATTTCCTGTAATATTTTTGAAACAAAGAGTACATGTATTATTAAAGAACTCATTCATTCATTTATTCCATTAACAGTATTTATTAAGTATCCATTTACTACATACCTGTCCTGGGAGCTTTGGGGAATACAAGAATGAAATTGACATCAATCCGGACCACAAAGAACTCAGAATGTAAGAAATGGCTTGCTCTCATACCTCTACGCTACCTTCAGTAAATATCTCCCTGGCCATTTTTCTCAATAAAACTAAGGCAGCAGTTTCATTTTGGTGCTTTGTCCTTATCATGTAGGAGTCCTGTGTTAAGCTGGAAGAATGGCCACTACACTGATCAAGGCTCAGGGGGAGATCCCCTGGTGATCCTCTGCCATTTGGTTTTTGGGCCCATGGTTCATTTGGAGGTCCTATGAACCGTAGTCTACACATTCCTGAGCTGCCACCAATGTGCCAAAGAAACTCAAGTCAGGGACAGAGGCTGAAAGCAATGTGCTCTGTTCTAACTCATTCTTCTTCAGGTATCAAAGCTCTATTTATTTGTAGAGCCTTTGTTCAACTTACAAGTTTCTTTGAAAGGTAATAGAATAGTGGTTCTGAAATTGTGTTCTGCAGTCCCCAGGGACTAAGGTGTTCCAGGGAGCGGAAGCACTGCCCAGGCCTTCTTTCTCGCCCAGAGCAGCTTCGCTTTGGACTGTTTTATGTATTGGAATTCTATGTAGGATTCTATTATTAGAAACGTTTAATTTCTTTCAAAAAGATTAAATGATCAAATGAGTTGCTATTTGGAAACCAGAAGCCCCGGAGTTGCTCACCTCCGAAACAAATCACGCACCATGAAATCTACAAGCAAACAGAATCAGACTACCTCACTGGAGAGAGCGACTTTGGTCTGTGCTTCACGATGTCATTTGAAAACACACAAGATCTCATTGAATAGACCCTATCTCTTCTGGGCCATGAGTTTCCCAAAGGAAGCATTTAGCCTCGTGCCTTGCACACAGTAGATGATGAAAGAGTATCTCCTGAATGAACAATGAAATGAGTCAGGATTAGCCGTCCACGTAATGGGTAGGAGAAACAAAGCCCAGCATGGTAAAAGAGCTGGCCCAGGGTCACACAGTAAAAATAAAGGCAAAGTTACAAGAACGATTATGGATTGGACTGGATTATGTCATATGTTGACTCCTAAACAGCAATAAAAATGTCCAAACTCAACCTCTCACTTCCTATCCCTTGTTCATCTCCATAGCCATCCTAGTGACTTAACACAGAGACACTTCAAGTTTCAATTCAAATGATCAATGGCCTTGTCTCTCTGCTATTTCTGTTAACATGTGATGTGAACAAAACCTGTGTCTTTTGTCCTTTATAGTGGAGAATGTATTTCTCCCTTCCCCCACTCCCCGACAAGGGCAGGGCATGTTCGGAGGGAGACTACCACCCAGGGCGGCGCTGAACAGAGGACGGCAGAGACAGTTTAAGAAGGACAAGCTGTGCTAAGGTTAGGTTGTTCCATCTTCTCCTTCCTTCGTGCCTTTCCTGCTTTTGCATCACCAATGATGTTATTTATGGAATGCCAGTGTGTTTCTTTTTTTAATTAAAAGGAGGAAAGAATCCAGTCTTGTATAATAAGAGTGATGACTCAACAGGACTGCTCAGTGCCAAATGACTTCCTGTAATTGCCTCTGTAATAGTGTTTCTTACAGAAGCAGGGTGTTGGGCCCAGGGCGAGACTGTACCTCAGGCTGCCACCTGCCCACGTGGCTCATTTCTAGCAGGTTTTCTGACATGTCCATAGCCGTGATCTCTGTCTGGCCTGCTGATCCCCAGCTGACCGAATCTTGGTAATCTGTGAGCACATAGGAGGGAATGATTTAGCAGAGAAAATAGAATTTTTGGTCCAAACTTCTTTCAGGTAATCTAAATACTAAGTTTTCTCAACATTGTAACACAAAAGAGGATCATTAGTTTTAATAATGTAAATTACCTTGAAACATACCTGTTTTAACTTCTTCGTATTGTAGGGAATGAAACTGACACTGAAATAAAATTGGCAAATATTTATTGACCATCTACATATAAAGAAAGGATTGCTCAACGCCTCTGGATCAAATGACTTTCTTCAGGTGCTACAACTTATTGGTGACAGGTAGAATGAAAAACTAAATGACCTCACCTGCTTCTTCATTCCACCCTTCAAATCTAAAGTTTATTTTATTATCATAACTTTGGGTGATCCAGGGATTCTGGACTGGTATGTGAGCGTGCGCATTTCCTTTAATTATGTGCACATAGCCAGAAGAGCATGTAGCAATCCAGGCTGATAACAGGAAACATTGAAGGCAGCACGTCAGAGTTAGAAAAGCACTCTCTTTGGATTCAGACAAACCTAGTTATGAATCCTCATTGTTCCACTCACTTTGTGACCATGGCTTAGTTTCATAACCATTTTGAAATGATTATACAAATGTATAGTGAAATATGTTTAATCTTTACCTTAAAAGAATATATGCAGAATTAATATCTTAACCATGGTTTTTAGTTTCTGACGCTTTGATGCCTCGAGCTCCCCCATGACCCTGGAGGGATTGCCCCTCTCAGGGGGAGCCAGTTCCTAACAGCTTTCATTGGCAAAGCAACCAATTCAGTGCCCGCACCTGACTGCCTCCGTTACTGGGCTCAGTTTCTGGGCGATTAATCCCTTGTCCTAATCACTCTAGGGCCAAGTACCAGGCAGGAAGGGACCGCCCCTAGGCCCCAGAACCTCACAAAATTATTCAAACTAGTCAATCCTAAACCTGCCTGTCCAGTTCTTTCCTGTGGAAACCACACTAAAGGCTCTCGCCCGCCCGTGTTTTCTCTCCCTCCCTCTGCCTTCTTTTGTGGCCTCTAGGGCATGGCATAGCCCCACGCCAACCCCTTGGGATCTGTGCGTAAGAAACTATCTTTTTATTTTTAAAAAAAATTATTTATTTATTTTAGAGAGGGGCAGGGAAGCAGAAAGAGAGGGGGAGAAACATCAATGCGTGAGAGAAATATCGATTGGTTGCACACGCCCCAACTGGGACCAGCCCACAACCCAGGCATGTGCCCTGACTGGGAATTGAACCGGCGACCTTTTGCTTTGTGGAACAATGCTCAGCCAACATAGCCATGGCAGTCAGGGCAATAAACTATCTTTTTCATGGCAATTATCTCCTGATCTGTTGGCTTCATTATGCCTTAATAATAAATCCCATATTTTAAAACAGTGTGCTTGACAAAGCACCTCACATAAATTCCTTCGTATAACATCGTGTCTTAATGGCTTATTATGTGTGAAGTCCCTGGATACACAGATATGAATATTACTTAGTTCCCTTGCTCCAGGAATCTAATTAAGGGTACAGAAAATAGCAACCAATCAGAAGTGGGGTTGGTTGTGGAAATTTTTCTATGGCAGATGGAGATGTAGGAAGATAGCAGAGGCATTTAATGATCTGCTTCAGGACACACGACATTGTGGAGCAAAGAAGGACTCAAATTCAGACTCTGCTGACCACCACCAGCCCAGGACCCGGTTTTCAGCGGGACCCCTGGCTTCTTAGAGTGAGTGAGACTTTGGAGCTAGGGGGCACAGAGCACACCTGGTTGCCCCAGAAACAGTCCCGTTCCACCTCTTGCTGCTATTCTAGATGTTTGTTATGTGGTACTTAAGACAAAATATTCATTTTTTTCTTTGGCTTCTGTTCTATAATCCATATTCATTTATTCTCAATAAACAATTTCAGATTCCTTATTTTCCCCCTAAAGCTTACAAATACATTTTTCTGTCTTGCTTTTCTTGCTACATTTACATAAAAGCCACACTGAAAAATTTATAGCAGTAATGGAGGTCTTGGGGAAAACAAAATGCTCTGAGAAAAAATGTTGCCTTAACCCTTCACCGAGTGTTGGCACCAGGCTTGC
This sequence comes from Mormoops blainvillei, assembly GCA_004026545.1. NCBI lineage: Eukaryota > Metazoa > Chordata > Mammalia > Chiroptera > Mormoopidae > Mormoops > Mormoops blainvillei. The sequence continues at coordinate 45,031 of PVJD01010761.1, forward strand.
AGGCCCATGGAGGGGCCATTACATGGAGAAAAACACACTGAAGATACTCGTCTTGTCTGATAATTGCCAGCAATGGAATCGATTTGGGCATCCCCATGACTTTATCAAATTGTTTAGACCACAGAAGAGACCTTGGAAATAAAAGTACAGTAAATTGCTAAATTTTGAAGCAGTCATATAAATTCTATAAAAGTTTGCTTTTGGGAATATTAAAAGGTTGAAGTGCAGTTTAAAGCAAAATACAACTTCATGAAAAGCTTGAATAACAATAGTTTACAAAGGTTATGGTTTGACCACTTTGAAATATAGTCCATGTAACATAAAGGACAAAATCATTCCCCCTCTCAGCCAATGGACTTTTAATGAGCATCTACTATGTGTGGGTCCCTCAGGATAGGGAGAATTCAATGCATTCCTTATCCCCAAGGATTACGCAGCCTAGCGTCCATTAATAGAAAATTGGTACTAATAAGCCAAAGAGCTAAGTTAGTAAAAATAGGTTTTTATTTTATAATGTAGCATAAACATGAAAATACTTAAGCACATGAGAATTAATTTTTGAATGCCTGGAAGTAAAAGAAATCTTTAATTTATGGTATGTTCAGTTAATAAAATTTACCAATTTTAAATTGAATCTCCTTTGTAAGACCCAGAACAGAGACATGATTCAAGACTTCGTGGTCTCTCTGATCACACGCGTGTTGCCCGCCACGATGGGCTTGCCAACAGGCCCACATTACAAAAACTGGACGCCATGCAGCTTTGCTGATGGCCCTGACCCTGGTGCTTCGCAGGCCCTGAAGAGACAGGAGCGACCTCTGCCATCTGGTTGCTTCAAGCATTTCTTCCTTTGGGCAAGTGGGACCGAGAGATGTGAAGATTTTAAAAACCCTTCATAAAATGTGAAATGGCTTTTAATTCCTAGGCCAAATATGATCACAGCTAGTCTTTAAAAAATGGCAATGTTTAGGGCTTTCCAGGCCCACTGGCCTAGCCTTACAGCTAGCTCCCTCCCATCCAAACATTTGGCTCTGTTTTCCCATTTAAACGAATGAATTGCCTGACCTCATTAGACATTAAGAAAGCTACTCCCCTCCCGGGTTGTGCTGTGCGTGTATTGCACGCTGCCTTCCATTGTTGAGATGCATTCTGATTCTACCTGTAGCCTAGAGGGGGGCATAGTAGCTTCAGAGGCTTCAGGTTGTTCTAAGGTGAGGCCTGCTGGGTAGCTGCTGAGGCAGCAATTATACAAGGGGCTCTAAAACCCTCCTGGAAACATGACCAGATGGAAAAATGGTATGGAACAGGACATCTTTCTAAGGCAGCATTGTATGTGTTGGAGAGGAGACGACTGTGACACTTGAGGTTAGCATGGGCAAGCACTGCAGACAGTTGACATACAACCTCCAAGAAGAATGAACTCATCGGACAACAGGACTTTTCCTTTGCTCTGGTTATACAAGTGCGGAACCAGAGTTGAACTTCCCTGGATAACAAGAGGCAGGCTGAGTGATGCTCTCTTGGTGCTACCTCTCCACACTCCCCAGCATAACATTCAGATTCTCTTCTATGCAAATACTGACAAATATTTTAAAATATTAGTCTCCATAGTTCAATCTATCCTTGACCATAAATTGAATGCGTGGTGTGAGTTAGCATTTGAGTGTCCTCAAATCCCATGGGTTTAACCTTAATAGTAATAATAATAATTATTATTTACTGACCTCCTCTTTGGTCTCATATGAGGAGATTTGGAGCAAGGATTCTGGATTCAAAATGCATGAATTTAAACTTAAGCTTTGACATTTACCGGCTTTGTACACTTGGTCAAATCACTTAATGCTATGTATCTCAGTTTCTTCATCTCTATTTATTTATTTTTTATTTTATTATTATTTTATTATTATCATTTGTAAGCCTCACCCAAGGATATATTTATTGATATAAGAGAGAGAGGAAGGGAGGGAGAGACAGAAACATCGATGTGAGAGAGAAACGTCAATCGGTTGCTTCCTGTACGTACCCAGGTGGGGAGGGAGTGGGTTGGAACCTGCGACGTAGCCATGTGCCTTGACTGGGAATTGAACAGCAACCTCTTGGTGTACGGTATGGGACAACACTATAATCAAACAAGTCACCTGGCCAGGGCCTCAGTTTCCTCATTTTTAAAGTAGGGATTGTAATAATATAGTACTTTATAAGGTTGATGTAAAGACTAATTATGAGAGCACGTGTAGAGTGTTTAGAATATTTCTGGCAAGTAATATGACTACATTACTTTATTTGTTGTTATTATTTTACATATTCCTCAAAAGAAAACAAAACCCAAAACGCTGACATGGAGTTATTATTCCCATTACATGGTTAAGAAACCAAGGCTCATGAGGTCAAACAGTTGGTTCAAGAACAAATTGCTAATCACTGCCAGAGCCAGGATTTGAACACAGGTCCGGCTGATACTGAACCTTCTCTGACAGGATGTCTCCTGTCATAGTTGTATAGTCCTCATATGCAGCAGCTCTGGGTTTGGACTTTCTGAGCTCAAATGACAGCTCCACCTCGTTGAACTGTCTGCCTTCGGGTGAGTTAATTCCCCTCTAGGTGCTTTAGTTATCTCATCTATAAAATGAGAATAATAGTAGCTCCTACTTCAGAGGGTTGATAGACATAAGGTGCCTTGCACAGTACCTCTCACATATTAAGTGCTCAGTACATGCTTGTACTTTTCACCATCTCACCAAAGCTATTTTTGAATTGGGAGCTTTTCTTCCCAGGACACTAATGCCTGTGACTTTGGTTAACTCTGTATCCCTTAAGTAAACGCATTCACATTCCTTCTGTCCAGTTTGACAGTCCACATTGAGCTCTATTTCTTGGTATTATGGGCTGAATTCTTCCCCTGCCCCAAATTCATACATTGAAGCTCTGACCCCCAGTTCCTCAGAGTTTGACTGTATTTGGAGACAGGACCTTTAATTAAGTTAAAACGAGGCCATTATGGTGGGCCCCTATATCAATATGAGTGGTGTCCTTATAAGGAGCGGGACACACACTGGGATACTCATGCACAGAGGGATGACCAGGTGAGGACAAAGCAACAAGAGGGCAGTCACCTGCACGGCAAGAAAAGGGACCTCAGAGGAAGCCCACCCTGCTAACACCTTGATCTCGAACTTCCAGCCTCCAGGACTATGAGAAAATAAGTTTCTGTGAAACCACCTAGTCGGCAGCATTCTATTATGATAGCCCTAGCAAATGAATATATTTGGCTCTACATACATGCTCCAACATCCCTGTGAGCTCATGTACCCCATTTTAGGCATTCTCTTGTTCTGTCTCAGCCTCGTTCAGACCATATTTAGATGTGCAATGCAAGCGTGCCCAGAGATTCCTCCCCCACCTCCCTGTATCGGACCCTTCCTGTGTTTGATCCCAGGACCCCAACAAATGGGACTTCTTCCTTCCTCCCAGCTTCCCGGTGTTTGAGGACTTGGGTGTTGGACGCTGTTTTCTGATTCTTCCTTTCATAGTTGTAATAATACAGGAATGGATTAATACTGAAAAGAAATATGGTATGTCCTGAAGTTATATGTAATTTAAAATAAATACAATAAGACTTTGATGGAAAAATCCAACAAAGTTTTTATTTTCCCCATGGTGGTTGTCTTGGTGCTTTTTAAAATGAAATAAAACAACAAACAGCAAATTCTTTTCTATCCTCCTGTCCCCCCCAATTTATTATTTCCTGACACTGCTGGTGTCCTGAGCATGTGTATTCTGTGTTCTGGAGATAAAGATATGTAAAGAAGGACTCCCAGCAGTTGCATGTCTCCCAGCTCTGGCACACTTGACCTACTTCCTTGACCACTTTCCCACCTGGGCCCCATAGTCTGGGTTGCCCTCCCACCCCTGCACCATCAAATCCTGCTTCCTGCCTCTAGTTTCATTTCTCTGTTCTAGTTTGCTGCCAAGTTGCAGCTCCCCTGTGTGATGGCCAAGTCCAGGATGATTGGCATCAGCTCTTCCAGTCATTCACCGTGAGATCCTGCCTCCCCATGAACCATTTTCCATTTTGCTCTGTAGAAACTTTGAACCAGTTTAGCTCTATTGTATGATGGTATTATATGGGAGAAAGTAAATGCTTTGGAATTTGAGAGAATTAGGTACAAATGCTGGCTCCACCTTCAGCACTGTGACCTTGGGAAACCTATCAGTTTCCTGGGGCTGGTATAACAAATTACTACAAACTTAGTGGCTTAAAACAAAAGAAATGCATTTTCTCACAGTTCTGGGGGAACAGATCTGAAATCGATTTCCTGGCAGAGCCTTACTCCACACTGAGGCTCTGGCTGCCCGGCATTTCTCAACTTGTGGCCACATCCCTCCAAACTCTGTCTCTGATCACACTGCGTCTTCTTCTCTCTGTGTCTTCTCCTCTGAGTATCTATTGTATAAGGTTACATGTGGTTGCACGGAAGACCTACTGGGATAATGCAGGATACGTTTCTCTTCTCAAGATCCTTAGCTTCAACTCATTTTAACCACATATGATAACTTTCACTCCTTTGCGGTGTAAGGTAATGTTCACAGATCCTGAGGCTTAGGACCTGGGCATATCTTTCAGTTCTCCTCAAGCAAGTGCCTCCCTTTCTTTATCCAGAACAGGAATGATAATGACTATTTCATAAACTCAAAGTAAGGATTGATAAAAGGGGCCGGTAAATGGTAACTGTTATTCTTAAGGCATCGGGAACAATCTTATATCCAAGGGCCACGGATGCGGTTGGGATATAAACAGGGTCTATCCAAACTGTCCCAGTCGTCAGGGACATATATGCCAGTTGTATTTCAAGGAGTCGGCTACCTGCAGTCCCAGTCCCACTCCGTCCAGGGCCGTACATTCAGAGGCTGTGCCCAGGAGAGTAGGCTTCAGGAGCAACTGGCACCTCTAGGCTCATTTCCCAGTGTCCTGGGATGTGGATTTAGTTTCCTGGTTAGTCTTTAACAGTTGCAGCATCTGCTTGATCTAAATGACCTTTGGCCTTGGTCTCTGTCTCTTCCTTTAGTGTCTGCCACGGATTTTAACCAGTCCCAGTTGCTGTCAGTTTCTTTCCCCAAGTCGAGTGTCTGCTCCTCTTTGGCCTCCACCCTGCTTTGCAGGCACTTGCACTCAGCCTGTGTCCTTACCTCATCTGCTTACTGTCTTTGCGTCTGAGCCATCTGACTCAGCTGTGTGTTCCATGTGCACTCATTTTCCTCTGCCCCTCCAGCCTCCCTCTCCCTGCACCTCAGCCACGCCCTGCCTTACCAGCCACGTCCCTCTTGCACCGCCATGGCATATGTTCCCTTGGTAGCACCTCTTTTCTTTTCTTTTTTTTTTTTAAATCACTCTTCCTTTGCATGTGCAATCTTATTTCTCTGGAATGCATTCTCTACCTTGTTTATCTGATCACTACTATTTGTCCTCACAAATTATCACCAAGGTTTATTTTCCAGAGAAAATCTTCTCATACTGGGTAGGTGTTCCTCTATTATGCCTCCACCATAGCTTTGATACTGTGCCATGCATGTTTTCTGGCATGCCTATCTCCTCTAGGATGTAGTGAGCTTCTTGAAGCTGAGATAATGTCTTGTTTTGTGCCACTGGCCTTCTAGCATGGCGCCTCAAGATATGAAGTACTACAAGAAGGACTATCGAGCATCCCCCACGCCACGAACTATCATGTCCTTGAAATCTTGATGCTGAATTCTTTGAAGTAGACACTCTAACAGATAATGGGCTTCACTCGGATTTCAACGCACTACTTGAAGTTGAGATCTCTGGGATCCTCTTCAAGACCACCTCTGCCATTGTAGTACATTGTTCTTAGATCCTTCCTAGGTCAATCCAAACAGGTTCAAGACCTTTAGGAAATGAAACTCAGCTATCCCCACTCAACCTGCAATGAGCATCTTCACTGTGTTCTTCTACACCCAGAAATGGATCTCACTTTTATTGTTGTTATTAATAGTAACACAGTACTTCACAGTTTTGAAAAGTGCTTTACAGTATGTTAGTTAAGCCTCACGTTAACCCTGGTAAGTAAGTATTGGTATTGTTACTTTCTTCTCTTTCTCTCTCTCTCTCTAGCTCTCTCTCCCCTACCTCCCCTCCTAGAAAAGTACCATGGCGAAAGATCCTGGTATCAAATTTAAATGGACTTATGCTCTGATCTCACCTGTGTCAACTACTAGCTGTG
>PVJD01010762.1:0-51090 GCA_004026545.1 Mormoops blainvillei
CTCTTTCCACAAACAAGTGCCTGATAATCACCCGTCATGGTGAAATATTTGATTTATTCTAAGAGGTTCATTGGAGGGCCTTTAAACAAGGAAACTGTGTAAAAACATTTGCTAGCAGCTTTAGGGAAAGGGAGGAAGGAGCAGAAAGAATTACGACCACACACCCTTGGAATTGTTATCATATTGAACCTGCGCTCCACGAGTGGTCGGGTTTTCCGATGCAGTTAGGCATCTAGCCTCCGGACAGTGAAATTGCTATCCTCTGCCACAGAATAAATTACCTGTCAGGCTCTTTTAAGCAGTTTCAGGATGGTTAGTTTGAAGACAGCAGCACAGGCTGGGGAAGGCAGGCGGGGCTTGGGGTGGGGAGAGTGTATTTTCAGAAGTTGTGGGTTGCGTGTCATAGTGTTATTTGCTGTGTCATGTTGCTCTGGTGCGGTTTGACAGCTGCATGCGAAAGTCAGCCACCTCAGCAATTGGGAACTGCTTTCCAGGTGTTTGTCTGTGCAGCATATGTCAGTGTGAGGCAGTGGGGAAAGTAAAGCGGGGCTGCCTTTCAGGCGCAGGGATCCTGGCATTTTCCTGCCGGCTGAAGCTCCAAACTTTTACGGTTGCTTCATGGCGGGGAAACGGGAGCCCATCGCTGACTCCCATAAAGGTGAAAGTGCATTCTATGGCAGCAATGCACAAACCACCCCCCAGGCCCATGCACATGTGTAAACACACACACGCAGAGTAGGCTTTTCCAATTAGTTCACCAGAAGCGTGTTATCTTAATAACTGAGCTTCGGAAAGCACTGCACTGCTCATCTGGCGTTAGGACATTTTCTGGGGTCAGGAGCCTGATGCTTCTTACCTTGGGCATCTCCCAGCCAGCAGGGCCTGGAGGACAACAGGTAAAAAGGTAACTAAAAATATTTGCTAGTGACCTTAGGGAAAGAGAGGCGAGAGCAGAAAGAATGACTACCATAAACTTGGGTTGGTCCTCCACTGCATGTGCGTCTGAGTTCAGGGCCTGTCCCTTTAGCCAGTGGTTTGCAAATACGTTGATTCCAGAAACTGAACAGCAGAAAATGCCCCTTCTTCTCCCACAAACATCCCTAGCAAATGTGTCACCTAAGGGGAATAGGAAGGGTAGTCATGCATCGAGAGAGAGACAGAGACAGAGACAGAGACAGAGATGCATGCAGGTCTTTGCATATGTATGTACATGTATGTGTACATATATGTCCGTGTATGCACATATGTGTGTGGATAACTACGTGTATGAGTGTATTATATGGATAACTAAATGCATGACTTATTCATGTGTTTTAAAGCACAGTGGTCACACATTCCAAGACACCTGTCTGCAGACAGCCTGGAGGAACTTCAGTGCCTCCCAGAGATGACTCCTTTCTTAAGGGCTGGCTCTGTAATTGCCCAGCTCGAGTGAGGTGGGCCTGTGACATCTATGGGCTATGTGTCTGAAGCTCCGGCACCTGCCAGCTGAGCTTCAAGTGTCAGGGCAGCTGGATGTGGCAGAAACTATTTTCTGCTTTGCAGTTCCCTCCAGGCCAGAGATAAAATGGAGACTGCAGTTCATGAATGATACCAGGGCTGCTGAATGAACCGGGGACGGGTAACATCCTTGCTGATAGGAAGGGCATTATACGTGGTAATAATGAAGGTTAATGCTTGCTGCCTGGGATAGAAGGTGTAAAATGGACATGCCAGTGCAGCTCAGTGCTGGTTGAAGAATTAACACATCCACCTGTTTCATAGCGTCATGGCGCATTAAACCTTAGACATCATCCTGTACAAGTTTTTCCGACTTGCTATTCCGCAGTGGCCAGTTAATTTGGAACACAGCTTTTTGTTTTGATGGCTGGCAGTCAACCATAAGGAAGATGGAAGAAAAAAAACATTAGACCAAAAATGAAATTGTCAATATTAAGCACATCTAACACTATACGAAATTGTATTTTTTTTTTTAACATCTATTGAGTTGTTCATAGGTGCTGGGCATTAGGCGGAGCCAGGCCAATTGCTAGCACAGATAGGCCACAGTCCGGTTTCAGTCTTTGTTTTACGGTTATACTATGTGGCATTTTAAAATCTATAGTAGACTGATATTGAGGTTATCTGGCTAGAATTATCACCACATGCTAATATTCATGTGTGGTTGAGAAGTTAGCAATTCCATGTTTAGCTAGGGAATGTGAACATTAGCTGTGCTGCAAATAAAAACATTATGTATCCAACGCCCCCTACTTTTGCTCTGTCATTTTAGACCTCTGATGAGGGGCTGGAAAGTCTTAAGACAAATGGCTGTGTATTGGGCACCTCCTGCATGCCAGGCGCCATGCCCAGTGCTTGTCCATGGATCATGTCACCCTCTGAAAGATTTGCTTAAAAGCATCTCCGTTTCACATGAGGAAATCAAAACTCCAAGTGGCCACATTTTAAATAGTCTTAACCACCCTTTAACCTCAGGTTACTCACATGTGCTTGTGGCATGTTATGTGCAGATCCACAGACGTGCTTGCATATCTGTAAGTGGTACCGAGACTTTCCTGCAAAGAGTGTACTGAAGACCAGCTTCTCAAAGCCATGGCCCCCTGCACAGAGGGCCCCCAGGTCAGAGCTGACTCCTCCTCAAGGGATGAGTATCATCCTCCCATGACCGCGACCACATAGGGGATGTGGCTCCTGCCACTGCAGCCCTCCCTCCACAGAACCTGGGCTTCTTCTTGGCTCTGTGAACTCCGACGTGCACTCCTTCCCCTCGTCTTCAACTCCGTTTCTCTGGGAGATCGTGATTTCCACCGTGATTAGTCGGGTGGCCCACACTGACACACTGGCCTCCCCACCTGCTGACCCTGCACAGGGCAACAGGAGCGTCTCTGTTCGTGTGTGTGGTCCTGTCATTGCGGTCACCGCCTCTGGGGTTTTCAGTATTTTCAGGTTGTGAGGACTTAGTGGCGTGGGTCTCTGTTTCCTTCCCGTGGGGAAAGGTGAGAATAGGAGGAGCTTGGAGAATCAATGTGGGACAGTGGCCCACAGATCTTGGAGTGCGGAGGTGCAGATCCGGCAGCTTTTGGGCCTCAGATGTAGCTCTTCTTCCGCTGATAATCCCACATTGCCCACAGTTACACAGACACCCCCCTAACTCTCTCTCACACACACACACACACACTATGGTCCCATCCCTCCCTGCAAGATTGTCTGCCTGCCCCTCAGGAGTCAATTTTCTCAGTCCCTTTAATGCTCTGAGCTCAAGACCCCAGAAAGGCAGGCAGTGAGCTGCTTCCTGGCTATTGGCAATGACCTGGGCTTCTTGAGATCTGCTTTTTATGCCCTGTGTCCTGACCATTGTGCTTCTGGAGAGACTCTTATAAGAGCAAAACAAACACCCAGTGCTAGTTGGTGGGTCACCTGAATGGGATCCTCTTCCCTATGGGGTCAGCTAGCTGCCTTTTTCATCCGAGGACCCAGGGAACCAAGGAGGAGGGAACCCGGCAGGAAACCCCCTGGGCACGTTCTTTCCACATCCATACTGTTGGGTCCAAAGTCAAGATGGGTGTTACCGCTGAACAAGTCACACTTTTGTGAAATGGAGAGCCCCGGGGCACAGCAGCCAGCAAGCCCGGTGAGACCCAAGCCAGGTGGCCCCACGCAGCTCTGGCAGTGGTGATGTCCAAGTGGCCCACAGCCCAAGCGCCCTCAGCCTGGAGATATCCGTCTCCATCTGTGGGGATGGTGGCTGTGGAGTCAGCACACAGAACCACATCCCAGCTTAGGGGAGTGGGTGGGGATTTTATTGGTCACTCCTAGCTTGTGGCAGATGTCTGCTAGCTTCTTCTTTCCTCGTCTCCTGTTGAGTGACCCTTGCCCTAATTTCTGTCCTCCTGGTCCGTCAGCTATCAACTGAAATCCAGGGGGCCCAATTCTCCATGTAGCAACTTAGCAGGGAGGTGGTTTGAGTAGGGATTTTTCTCTGGGACTTTCCAAGCTTTGGAAGTTGGGGGAAAGATAGCCTTACTCTGACTGGGATTTTCCGTCCCTTTGGCTCCTTCTGCTGTGTTTGGGTGCAGGTGGAGAGCTGGAATTTCTGAAGCCGACTGGCTCTGTCCCCGGTGCTCAGAATCTGTGGGGCAAACCTTCCCGTGCCCCACTCCCTGACTCAGGATAGCTGGAAGACGTAATTATCCTGGACAGCTGCATGGAGTTCACTGCCATGGCCTTACCTCATCAGCCCCCCGTTTTTTGCTCTAGCTGCTTAAAATATAAACCAGACCCCTTGTCCCCTCGACGGACTCCCTTCAGAGCAGGACTGAGTGTAGTGTGTCATATGTCATCTGATTTGCAGCATGTTTGGGAGATTGCCAGACGGGCACAGGAGGTGGGGAGGTGCAGCCCTGAGTGCACAGAGGGATGGGAGCTCAGTTTTCTGGGGACAGTTTCCAGGCGGACACCAGACCCAGCAGGTGACTTTGACAGGTTGTTTGACGCCAAGGCCCCATCTGTGGATTGGAGGAAAACCTGTAAGCCACCAATCATTTTCAGGGAACTTGAGGAGCCTGGAGTCTGTGCAGGGAGCCCCTAAGCCATAAACCCTTCACTGCAGCGTAACTCTAGAGAACCTCAGGGTGTTGTTCCATCCATCACCAGCCACGGAACAGCACTTGGAAGCTGCCAGGGCCTGTTTCCTGCTGGGCACTGGCCCTGGCCTTTGCCTCCCATCTTGGAGCTTTGCAAGAGAGAAGAAAAGAGAGGGCAGCCCAAGGTGCCAGGAAGGGGAAAGGGAGATGCGCACAGGCCCAGCCGATGTGCCTGCAGGTTGCCACACCAGTGTGCTAGTTGCAGCCGTCATAGGTCACGTGGGTGCTCGGGGGCTCACCAGCACAAAGGTAAACATCCCCTTCACACACACACACACACACACACACACACACACACACACCCGCACATGGGTGCGTGGGCATGCGGACGGCTCCCGCACTTTGGTCAGGCTACACCCACAGCTCTGAGTCTTCCTCCCACTTCTCACTCTTTGCAGCACCCCTCATCTTCCTTTCCCTCCCCAATAAACCTCGCCCTTTAAGCTCTGGCCTCTCTTCCTTTCATAGGAGAGAGGGGTAATTGGAGGGTGCCAGTGGTCCTCCTGCCCTTGGTGGGAGCCGGGCCCAGTGGAGGCACCACGGAGTCGGGCTGAAGGCTCCGTCACAGCACTGATTAGAACAGGCTGCAGTCTGAGCAACGGTAATAAGGAACAGTTGTCATGGAAACCGGCTCTTGATGTTGTCCAGATTTCAGAATCTCTCCCCTCTCCCCACCTTGGCTATTTCCCTTCCTTCCTGTTTTTACCCCAAGGCTATTGCTACTCTTTGGCAGGAGTTTGTGGGCCCACAGCTGAGAGAGGGCTGCGGGTCTCAGCCAGTCTCCGCCCTGAGGCTGCCCTTCTAAGCGAGGACATGGCCCTGCATGGCCAGGAAGCCTGAAGCAGGGCATGCGCACTTCCTGCTTGAGTCTCAGAGATATAGCCAGGTGTGCCCGGATGCCAGAAGCCTGGTCTCAGGCCCTGAGTAGTGCCCTTCGTGCATGCAGAGGGGCCGTGGAGAGATGGGGTAGGCTGGGAAGCTGGGGCTCAGCTCGCCTGCTCCCTAATAGTAGCCCCAGAGCAGAGCAGAGCAGCTGGGAGGAAGAGGGAGACTCTGGCTCCTCGGTTAGGTGAGAAGTCAGAGTGAGGACTTTGGTTTTCACCCCCTGCCAGGCCAGAAACGCAGTTTTGCTCAAATGACCCGTCTGCACAGAGACTCATCCTCTCACTCCCCTACGTCCCACCAGCCAAGGCCATGCTCACGCACCCAACAGTGGTCTGAGCCAAGCACGGTGTTCCATTCTGACCATTCATGGGCTGCGTGCCTCAGTGTCCCCAAACACAGCAAAATTGGGTTCATGTCCTTTGACCTGACAGCACCCATCCCAAGGATGTTATCAGGCTACAGAGACAACAGATGGCAAGCTTTTTGGAAAGAGCAAGTGTCGCAGGAAGGAAAGAAGGCCTGGCTGTTGGGAACCTACAGAGGGACAGAATCGGAACAGTAGGAATCAGGAAGAGCCCCAGCTGGATGTGTGCTGGGGAATGTGAACTTCTGAGTTTGAGTTTTACTAAATTTCTGGGAGAGGCACCCCACAGCACCTGTAGCCTGTTCGCGCCCGCCCTGTCCCCGCTCCTTGCCGACAAGCTGGATAACGCGGGCTGGGCCTGAGAGACAACATGGGTGTGCACCATGGCCAGAAACCCATGGAGCTGGGGGTTGGGTGCAAACTGTAACCGAAAGGGAGCCCTGAAATTCGATGCCGACAGTGCCAGATTGGATGGCAGAAATGGAGCTGGGGAGGGGAGCGGGAGATGGAAGCACAGTGTCAGGAGCTGAGGAGGTCTAGGGGGAGGAGGGGAGGGGTCACCCAAAGTAGGCAGTGTCCGTGGAGTCAGGGGAGGCGGCGTGGGGGTGGGCGGGCCAGCCTGGGTTACAGGCCCAGGTTGGGCAGTTACAAGCCCTCCCACTACAAGGAACAAGCCTCTGCTGGTTGGTTGACATTGGTCATCAATCCCTAGGGACTTGGGTCCTCTCGTGTCCTTCTGTGTTTCCTTAGCCTGGACTCTAGCATACTGGAAATTTGTTTCTAATTTTCCTCCTGTAATAAGGGCATGGGGGAAACTTCTCCGTATGGTAATTCTTCTGGAATTTAGGGAGATGCTTGATGAGACATTAGTAAGGCAGGGATGGCCTGAGTCCTTTTGCCTAATTTCTCAGGAGGTCTGTGGTGTCCCAGGTGGGTACCCAAGTCTGGGGGCCTCCCCTTCCAAGCAGAGAAAGGTACCTCGCTCTCAGTTAGGGAAATGGTGAAAGACAGTGTGGTGTGCAGCGGATCCTCTGTTCTGAGAACAGAGAGGAAGCTTCGGGCGCAAGCCAGCCGCCCTGTCTGCCAGTGCTGTTTGTGCCGTTTCCAGAGGGAAATGAACGCTGTGCGTAGAACTCAGAAAAACATCCTAGTTAGAGCAGGCCTGGCTGTGGTCACGTGTTTCCTGTTCCAGGTGTGTTTTATTTGTTGTCCTTTCACCGCCAGCCACGCATTCAGCACTAATGAGCAAGGGGCACCAAAGCGTTTGTTGGGGTTTAGGATGGAACGCGCGTCTCATCCACTTCAGGGACCCCAAAGGCATGTTTCTGAGCACCTCTGTGGTCGCTCTAATAAAAGGGTGACATCAAACCAGTTGTTGTAGTAACTCAGGTAACATCACAGAGTCGTCAGAAGTGATGAATGGTTTTCAGTGTCAAAAAGACGGATTCATTTTTTTTTTTTTTAATTTTTACTCTGGTGAGGGACCATCCGTAGTACTTTGGAAATTAAATATAGCTCCTGACATTGCCAGCCTAGCCAAATGCTTCAAGCTTGCCATTTTTACCCCTGGTGCCCTTTGGGTGCTGGTATCGAGCAGAACTCAAGAGAAGAATGACACACTTAAGAGCAGCTAATGGAATGGTCAGCCTCAACAGTGCCGTGACGGAGCGCAGAGAGGAGGCTCAGCGATTCTAAGAGTGTGTTATACTTCCTTGCAGAGACACTGTGGGGAGAAAAAAACACCGAAAGATACTCAGAAGACCCAATTTGCGTTTCTGCAATGCCATTGCTAGCTGTGTGACTTTGGACAAATCGCTTAATCTTTTGAACCTCCTCTGTAAGAGGAGTGAAATGAGGCTACTTCCCAGGCATGTTATGAGAACTGAGGGAGTATACGTAGAAAGTACTGTCCACATACTAATTACTGTTAACCACACTCCCTCCTCATGAGCCGTTCTTCACAGCCTCCCTTGCGTACCCCTTCCCTCAGTTTCCCCATCTGTTAAGCAGAGACAGAACTTCGGTCCCTCCCGACCCCACCCCCCAACATGCACACTCCTTCCCTGTATTGCCCTCGTGTTAGTAAAGACAGAAAAGTGGATGTGAAAAGCTTTGAGTTCCTTGAAACCAAGGAGTGGGATAAATACCCTATATTGATTATGATGATTATATCTGGGACTAGAAAAATATGATTGCCTGGTTGCCAGTAGCAACAGATGGAAATGCAGGAGGGTGGAGAGGGTTCCCTGGGAACAGAGTATGTTTCTTTTCTGCTTTTATTTTCAAATCCCCATTTCTAGTCCCCTGGCCTGGTGTGCCTGCTCTTGGGAGACTTGGTCAGGCATTGAGTGGTATCCGAAGGGAGCTGCAAAGAGGGCTGACTGCGGGCTTCCTAGGGGATACCACACGGGGCTGGTGAGCCTTTCTTCAGGTATGGTTCCCCGGCTAGATGCAGAGATGGGGAATCCAGATGGCTGGCAGGGAGGGGGTGGGTGGAAACTGGACCAGAGAAGAGAAGAGACTGGGCCGCGCAGAGAAACACAGAACCCCAAAGGAGAGTCAGGGCCCACCTGAGAGTGGGTGGGGTAGAGCCACCACAGGGGCCCTGGGGCAAGTGTGGGGAGACTCTGGGCTTGCTTAGACCCACTTCCTCCTCCCAGGTCCGGAGGAAGGCGCTGATGAAGAAAAGGGAGTCCCCATCTTCATCTCAGCTGATGAACAAAACCTCGGTCACGCCACGGAAGTCCAAATTCCCCTGCCTCTGTTCCAGAGGTGGGCTACACAGTCTGTGCCGAATACACCTTATTTCATGTGCCCTCATCTGACTGCTGTCCTTGTTTATAGAGTCACATGACCAGGGAGGGGTGACATCAAAATCAGAACTCCTGGCTGCCTGTAGCCAAAACCCATGCTCTTTTTTTTTTAATCCTCAACCAAGAACATTTTATTTCCTTCACTGCTCTCACAGAGAGGTGAAGAGGGGGTGGAAAGAGAGAGGATGAGAAAGAGACAGGGAAACATCAATGTGAGAGAGCGATTGGTTGCCTTCTCATATGTACCCTGACTGGGAATTGAACCTGCAACCTTTCCATCTAAGGAAAAACACTTCAACCAACTGAGCCACACCAATTAGGGCCAAAGCCCATGCTGTTTATGTCATGATGCTGGTCATTTTCTTGGCAGATTGGGGCACTAACAAGTAGCTGATCACCAATCTTGAGCATGGGCCCGCCTGCTTGTCAGGGGCCTTGGCTTGAATCCTGTGATGCCCTTGTGTTCTAAGAAAGCATTTGGCCTCTGGGTCAGGACTCCCCTGCCTCCCTCCCACCCATGGTATTCGGCTATGAGTTTTCTGTAGAGCACGCCAACTTACTGGACAAAGGTCCCATGTGGAGCTCTACATTTCTGGTTGCGGGCTGCCACTAGCTGACTCTGGGGAGTGACTAGGAGGGTGTATATCAGCTTCCTGAGGATGTGGCAAGGGCCCACCATCCAGCATTTAGAGGTGAGAAAGGAGACAGGTGGGGATTGTAGCATGGTGTTAGCTACCCACCTCTTTACTGCAGAGAAACTGCTCTGGTTCAAATGTGACTCCTGACATGGACACAATTTTCCTGCTAGGTATATATAGAGATATGTAGCATTTATCACAGCATGCAAAGAGCATTTTTACTAGTTATGAGGTTGCCTGGTGTGGTAAAGTTATTCTGGCATAAAGTAACAATAATATCTAGTGTTTATTCAGCATTATAAGCACATCCTATGTATAAGCTCACCCAACCTTCACAATGACCCTGTGAGATTGTTACTTCGTTGCACAGATGGGGAAACTGAGTCCCAGATAGGATTGACCATTTACAGTGACTAAGTGCTGGCGCTGGACCTGAGCCCAGCTTATTGGACTCGAGGGTCTACACTCATAACCACTAATCACGTTTCAAGTGCCACGTCAGCCCAGGCCACCCTCCTGCGCCTCCCAGTGGAATGGCCCAACCTGCCTGCTCCTGTCCTACTTCAGGGCTTCTTTAAGGGGATTCCTTGCTTACTTCAGTCCTTAGGTACTCTGCTGACATATTAATTTTCCTGAGCTCAATGCCACCCAACCATCTCTGTTCAGAAGACTCAGCACCCCCTACCACCTACACAAGTTTTAACTCCTTCGCATGACTTGCTGGGCCCTCACAGTCTAGATAAAGCTGAACACTGGGCTCATAGCAGGAATTGGGGCTCCCCTAGTGGCATGCGTGACCCAGCAAACTAAACTACCAGCGCCCTTACAGCTGCCACCTTGCCTGAGGCCCTTGCTCGTTATCCCTTCCGGCTGGGATTTCTTCTGTCTTCTTTCTCTCCCTACCCCAACCGCACAGGCGCCCATCTCACCCGTCTTGTCAGCCTGAGCTCAGCTGCCTCCTCGATCATTGGGTCTTGATTTTTCTCAGCTGGGCACACATTCTCCCTCTTCTCAACTTGCTTTGGATTCGATCTGTCTTTCTGAAGCCATTAACCCTTTTCATCGTGCACATACATTCATTCACTGGGTGCTGGGGATGAAAGTGGAATAAGTCCCAGCCCCCCAGTTACTAACTGCTTGGAGACTTGGTGTCAGTATGTGTCTGATATCCTATGTCCAATCGTCGGGTAGGATTCCACACAATTTGTTTGCTTCAAATGGATGAAGATGCTCATACGTCCTAATGCTGAAAGGAGAGGCAGTAGAGGACATGTTGGTAAATCAGGTTGTGCTGCATAGAAAGCCGGGAGGCCAGTGCTGTATTACCTTCTATAACAAAGACCCCCTGTCTTACCCAGAGAGGGGCTAACTGGGACATAGTCTGTTCCATTCTCTGCTGGGGAAGGACTGCTTGCCTGGCTGGGAAACCTCTCCTCTACTTGCTGAGCTTGCTTCTGGGGGCTGGGTGCTCACAGATAGCAGGGATGTCTTCAGCAAGCCTTGTAGGGTGACTTTCCAGGGGGCCACCCGTGATTGGTGTTAGTCTGGCCTAGGATGCCAATTTGACCCAGCAGAGAGCTCCCCGACTTTCTGAATGCCATGCTGAGTCCATGCAGTCCTGTTTAAGCTCTGGGCGTGGAGAAGTCAGAGAAACACAAGTCTTCTGCAAATGCTAGAGAAGGCTCGGCAACTGCAACCCACAGGCCACATCCGGCCCACGGCCTGCTTTGCACAAGCAAAGAGTGGTTCTTACATTTTTAAATGGTTGAAAAAAAATCAAAAGAAGAAGAATAATTCAGGGCATGTGAAAATGATATGAAATTAAAATTTTAGTGTCCATAAATGGCATTTTGCTGGAACTCAGCCATGTTGGTTTGTTTGCATCTTGTCTACAGTTGTCTTGTTGCTACAACAGCAGCCTTGAGTAGCTGCCACACAGACCACATAGCCCACAAAGCCCAAATATTTACTCTCTGGCCCTTTACAGGATAAACTTGGAAAACTTGTGCTAGAGAACAAAGTTCTTCCTATATGCATCCTTTTTAGTCAAGAATAAAGGACTGGCCAGCTCTCCCAGAGCAAAGGGCCAGTTAGTTGCTGGCCTGGAGCTCAACGGCCAGTGTTAGGGAACCTGCAAAGGGACAAAGCCTCGGCTAGAGTCTTGGAACCCCACATGCTGTGTGCTTTGGGGCCAGGCCTTTTCCTGTCTGTATCTTTGCTCCTCCTAAGTTTCAGCTACGCAATCTCTAAGGCCCCATCCTCTGTCCAGGCAGGCACGGCTCTCTGGTCTACCTGGTCTGCAGAATGGTCTGCATTGCATGGGGATAGCTCCTGGCCTCCCAGATTCTGCCTCTGAGACATTGGCCTGGAGAGCAGTGAGAACCTGGCTCAGCCCGCAGGTGGACACAGAAGCTCCTTTGCTACCCACCCCCCAGGGTTCCAGACCGTGCACCCTCCCAGCTCACCAGGAATGCCATCTTTTTCCTCGCATGGATCCCTGTTTGGACTCATTTCAGCCTTTTTTTTTTTTTAAGTGCCTGAGATCTAGGCGGACTATAATTATGTAATTCTTCCTTGTTATGTTTTCTAATTGTTCTAGGAGCTGTTTCCTAAACTGATTGGAAACAATTGCAGACAAGGAATGGAGTGGGAGGTAGGCGAGGGCCTGGCAGCACGCCAGAGCCGAGCTGTCTGCTGGAGGCTGAACCTGAGCTGGGTGGGCACAGGGAGGGGGTGGGGAGGGCCGCCCCTCACAGTTCTTGTGTCTGGGAGGCAGGAGGGCAAGAAGCACTCACCGAGGTATTGGGAGCTCTGGTTTAATCATTCACAAATAACAGATCTCCCTCCTGCTCCCAGGCCCCACAGGCCTGGCTGTGTTTTCTTTCTCTGCTGCCTCCATGACGTTGGTGAGCCTCCCTGGGGACTCCGCCAGGGGCCGACAGGGAGCAGGGATCTTCCCTCCTGGCCTCAAATTGTTTGTGCCTTCTCGACAGAAAAAAAATGCACCTTTTAAGCCATCTATCACCCCCCACCCCGAAAGCCAGGGAGGACTAGTGGAGGGAGCTCGGTGTGGGGAGAGGTGGCGGCTTCTTGCTGGTTTGGGCCTGAGCAGGTGAAATGGGGCTCCTGGGAGTGTATCGCTGGGACAGCAGCGAAGGTGCCACCTCCCTAGGGCCAGAACCCCAGGAAAAGACCTCAAATACCCGTCCTTGGCTTATCCCTGCTGTGAGGAAGGTGTCCCCTGGCTGCACGGTTCGTTGTTCCTCATGGGACCAGGCAGAGGATAGCATGTTCGGGGCACTTGGGGAGCCCTCAGGGCCACCTCGTCACCTTGGGTCTTCCCTGAGGTGCGTCTCAGTTTCTCTGTGATGACAACGTCCTCCCCTCCCCCATCCCTCTTCTCACTGACTCTGCGCAAACACCCTGAGATGAGTTCTGATTAAAGCAGCAAGTTTCCTGGAAAGGGAAGGAGAGAGGGCCTGGGTGGGAGGGTGGGGGGGCCCACCTTACCTGTCGCTTGATGAGATTTTTAACATTGACAAAATCCCTCTGAGGTAGGGGAGACCATCATTCCCATTTTTCTCTTGAGAAAACGTTTGAGAAGGAAGTATGAAATTCAATTCCACAGGCACGTAATGCGTGAGGCACCTAGCGGGCGACAGGTACTGGAGAAGGGCACTGGGTACAGAGAGTGGGGTCAGAGCCCTTCCCCGAGGACCTTGACTTTCCAAGCTCACAAGGATGTTCACACCATGCTTGAAACCAAATACGTCTGACCCCAGGCAATTCCCGGCAGACCCAGGGCTGCCTGTTGAGGCTGAGGCCGGCTGAACCAGGAGCCACACTGTGGGCTTGGCGGACTCAGCCCAGGGTCACTTCTGGTGGGGGTGTGGTTAGGGGAGGGCGTCTCAGGATCTGTCACTGGGGGGTGCGGAGGGAGAGCACAGGCTGTCCACTCTGCTGGGTCTCTTTCTCTCCCCCTTCTTTCCCAGCCTCTGCAGCCAGAGAGGGAAGGAAAGGGGAGCGTGAGGGGCACCTGTGGAGTGCTGGGGACCAAGAGTTTCCTTGCGTCCCCTTGGTCCTTCCCCCAGAGCACCCAAGCTCCCTGACTGTTTTTAAGGCCCCGAATCCTCTCAGCCCCATGTCCTGTTCCTGCCTCAGCAGGCCCCCTGGGGCCTGACCATCTGGGTCCCCATGGCTCCTAGGGCTTAGGGTCTGGGGTCTGAGGTGGGAAGAGGCCCCTGAGGCGCTGTGTGTTCCAGAAGCTCTGTCCTCTGACCTGGCAGAACAAAGAGCGTTGCAGCGTCTTATGCAGCCGCCCTTCTCTGGTGCTGCTTCCATCTCCAGGATTGCTCGAGCCTCCTCCCAAGTTCAAAGGTCGTGATTGCCCATGATGGGCACTGGGGGCTCATGACCCGTTTCAGGGGAGACCCGCTCCTGGGCCCTGTTTCTTATTCAGTCAGCTGAGGTTCATCCCAAGGGGGTGAACAGGAGTGGATCCAGCCCTGGCCTGTGTGGCCCTGGAGGGGGACCCTGGGGCCATTGACCTCAGCCAGCTCTCCTCAATTTTATTTTTCATGAGTACCCTCTCCTGCTAGAAATAAAAATAAAGTTCAGTTCTTCCAAGCCAGAAGGTATGTCAACATGTAAGAATTCATCAGGTAGGATTGAGCTTTGAGCATTATTAAATATTACAAACCATTGTCATATTTGAGATTTATTTTTTGCCCTTCAATTTTCACCCTCTTGGGGACGCTATTGCCCCCGTTGAGAATGCGTGCTGTTGGCTTTCCCAGCGTGTTGCCAAACTGTGTCATTTCTCCACAGCCTCTTTCATCGTGTAGAAACATGGGTTCTTAATGAACGAAGAGTATATTTTCAAGGACTGAGTCAGACATACAAATGTAATAGTCAGCTCTGCTACTGGAGAGAAATGGCTTCCCATTTCTAGTTCTCACTCTTTTTAAAAATAAAATTCAAACACCTGCTTCTGCCCCATCAACCAACTAGGAGACCACACCTAGGGTCGGGCAAGCATGGCCCTGGGCACAGTGTGCACGTCACATGGGATTGGGTGTCTGGCATGACACTATACCTCTGTTCTTCCCTTAGCTTCTGCCCTGCAGTCCAACCAGAGAAGAGGTACCCTTGATGGGGGAGCCCCACCCTGACCCCTTCAATAGCTCTCTCTCCTGATGTGTCACGGTGGGGGCATTGAAATTCTGGTGACTGGCTGGCAGGTGGAGACTTCAGGATGGTTGAGGGGTGCTGCATGGTCACTCTGCATGTCTCCAGCTTGGCCTCCCTTCTTTACACAGCCTTTCTTCTGTACATGAACTTCCTTCTGTGGCGGAGGCCTCCCTGCCCCCTCCCTACGAGCCCAAAACCACACTGGGCTGCTCGCCTCCTCAGAGCCTCGCGCCTGCTCTTAAGGAAGCGTTTTCTCACTTTTGGGACCAGGGGGTTAGGGACCACGGAGCGCGGGGAGCCTGGCAGGAAGCTGAGGGCTGCGGAAGCCCCCGTTGGCTTCCAGCTTGGAACAGGCTGCGCGAGCCACGTGGGTACTGCGACCCGGGCCCCGCCGCAGTCGCACCGAAGCACAGTTTCATGGGAAGCCCAAATGAGAAACAGGCTTCTGGGACCTGGCTGTGGCTCCTGTCTCTCAGTTTCCTTCAGTTTCTTTCTGGTCTGGCTCCCTCTCTGTGTCCTTTTCTGTTTCTCCTCCCTGCGTCATTGCCCGGTCAGGGGTCCCCTGCGGGCCTCCCTCTCATTCAGCTTAAAGGCAGGTACCCTTGACCCAGGCAGGACTTGAGGTGGGGATGGAGGGAGGGAAGGAGGGGAAGGAGAGGAGGAGTGTGGAGAGGCCCCCTCTATTCCAGTAAATAGAAATTAACCCTTCCTTGGCCCAAGGAGGTCAGCCAGCCATTTCCCTCCCCTTCCCACCAAGGTCATAAATCCATTTCTAACTTTTACCAATTCCCCAGTTAGTAGCAGAAACACACAATTAGCTTTAAAAGTGTCTCCAAGCTGTGGCCAGTTAGAAATTTATGACTTCTTTTTAAAAAAAAAAAAAAAGCTTTCCTTTAAAGTGGCTAATTAGGTGTATTTCTCCAACGGTAATTTTGAAAATGCTAATTGGTCTATACTCTGGAAGGAGGAGAATAAACTTTCTCCCTTTATTATCTTGGCTCTAGGGAGACATAGAAGAGACGGACGAGGCTGAGCAGTCGGTGCAGGCTCCAAGGACAGGGGCCAGGCGCCGGCCCTTTTATGGATTTAGCAGCAAGGAGGGGGCTGGGGAGAATGGCTTTCTGTGTTCCAGACAGTTTCCTCAAAAGGGGATGTGGCATGGTCGGTCTGGAGGTGGTGGCTGGGGTAGAAAGCAACAGTGGTTCACCCACCAACGTGCAGGGGCCTGAGGGAGGCCTTCATGGTGGTTTCCAAGGAGGATGGGTGCAGAGGGGAGAGTGTGTGGAGGGCTCACTGACCCCAGCCTGGATGCCACCCTAGCGCAGAACTTGACAGCTGCCGAACCACCCACTAGCAGAATATGCTATTGGGGGTGGCTGCTTATTCCCTGGACAATTACACATTAAACCTAGTGGGGGCAGAGTCCAAGAGTGTCCTCACATTGGAGCTGGGGCAGAGCCCAAGGAACCCGGGGCAGAGCCCAGGGAACCATCAGGAGATGGTCTGGGGCCCTGCAGGCCAGGACGCCCTGGCCTGGGGTGCCACCTACCTCCTGACTTGCCGGGCAGGGTGGAGTTACTCAGGATTTGGGTCGCCATGGAGGAATGGAAAGAGACTTCAGCTTGACTGGGCGTCCTCTGGAGGCGGTGTCCCCCAATCCCCGCAAATCCCTCCCGATTGGGCAGGCGGCACCTTCCCAGCTGAGCTCCCTCTCCTACCCCTTTAACCGCAGCCTGTCTTGGGATGTGGGGTGGACAGTGGGTTTCTTGGATCTGCCTTTTTTCAAAAAAAGTTCAGAGAGGGGGCAAAACACAGCCCCAGAAAGCCAGGGCGGCCTGGCAGAAGCTGTGCGTGAATCCGCAACCTTGCATTTCCCGGGTGTGGGGCTGGTGAAGCTCAGAGAGGGCGTCAGGGATCCTCCTCCTTGCCTGGGACATTCACTGATGAGGAGGAGGCGTGGATGTCTTCCCTTTGGCTACTTGGCTGTTCTCCTTGGAAGAGCTGAAGTGGAGAACTGCCCCAGACAGATCCTCGGCTCCTGGCTGGGAGTAAAGGGCATGCTCAGGAGATGACCTGGGGCCGTGCAGATCTGGGGGTGTTGCCCCTCCTGGCATCGGGGTACCTGGGGTGAGTGGTGCATCCCCCTGGAGAGCTGTTGCGTTTTGCCCCGAGACCGAATACTGGTGGTCCCAGCCCCGCCATCGCCGTGCGTTGCTATGCGAATAACACGATTATGAAGACAGGACAGGGATAAGCAGAACACATTCTGCAGCAGAGAGAACAGGAGCGAAGTCCAGTCATTATCAGATATTTTGTTATCGATCATTTCAGGGAGGAGTAGAATTCTTTAACACCCTGTGCTCCTGCAGAGGGGAGGGGTGGTGGACAGTGAAACAACTTGCATGGTTTTATTTTTCAGCATCAGGTTTTATCAAGGATTTCTCACAGCTCACCTCGTCTCTTTGGCTCCATTCTCTTCTCTAGGAAAATCAGGCAGAAGCATGATTGGGATTCTAGCCCCAAACCTCTGCCACTACTTCCTTGCTCTGTGCAGGGACTGCTTACCTGTCAGTAACTGGGCGGGTGGGAGGTCCGTGCAGCTTCTGCAGCAGCAGACAGATAGGTTAGGGTGGGCATGGATGGGGCAGGCCCCAAGTCCTGACTTCACGTTTCCTGGCTGGGTAAGCTTGGGAGGATCCCTTTACCGTTTAATCGTTGGTCTGTTGGGACAAATAAAATGAAACAATGCACGTATTATGCAACGTGGAAATATGGGCTCGATATAATTGTCATAAAAGTGAAAGGAGATGATAGGTGCTGAGTATCTCATTCAGTACTGGGAATGTGGAGCCCTCTGTGCGGCAGCTTTTATCTTATTACTCCCTCTTCTTGGATAATTCCAGTTTGCACACAGGAGGAGGCTAGAGAGGAGGAACAGAGCTCGGAAGTCCCTTAACAAAGCCAGAGCCACCCCAAGGACCTGGAGGGGCAGGATAAGTGTTCTTAATTTGAACCCTCTACCTGATCCCCTGTAGCCTTCCCCACCTCTTGAAGATGTCTGGTTCTCCAGGCTACAGGAGGGTCTCACTTTCGGCAGTTTCCCCAGGTGCTCGGCCACCTCATTCGCCCATCTTCCGTTGTGTCCAGAGTTCTTAACCTTTCTGATTCTCTGTGCAATGGGGTAATAATGCCCACTTTACAGGGTTACTATGGGGATTCAGCACGTGTGGCCAGGAGCTCCTGGAAAAAGGCTGGTTTCTTGGAAAGCGCTCAGTAAATGCTACTTCCCTTCTCTTCGTGAGCCCAGGAGCCAATAGGTGGCAACGGAATGTTGGACTGAGCACAGTACTAATTACCTTGAGCCACAAAGGGGACATAAAGGAAATGAGCGCCAGGTTATTAGATAGAACCAACATGAATCCGCCTCCCACCGGGTTTCCGATGGACAGTCAGGGTGGGTCCTCATTACAGTAGAATGGCTGCTTGAGAGAGTGGACTCTCATAGGCTTTGGAGGCAGACACACCTAAACCTGTTTTTGATCTCGGCTTTATGGTATACCAGCTGTCTGACTTTGGGCAAATCACATGTGCTCTCTGTGCTTTTTAAAATATGTGCCCGTATATGGAAGGATTAAATGCCATTGCGGGCGGCCCCCAATTGGTGTTAATTTTCTCCCCATACTCCTCTCTGAGGTAGTCGATCAGTTCAGTCTGGACGAGGCTGCTCACTGTTGTAAGGGAAAGTCTCTGAACCCCACACGTGCACACCCATGTGTGGCCATGGGTGCTGGGGCCACTAGTTCACCCTTGTTTCCCGGCTCCTCAGTGGGGCTCAGCATGTGGGCGGACTCAGGTCTTTCAGTGACTAACTGAATGCACCCATTCGCAAAGTGTTAGCCTCTGTCTGTAACCAGAGCTGTATATTTGACGATGACTTCCCCATGAAGGCTCAGAGCCCTTTGAAGACTTTGCTTCATTGTGAGGAAGGTTTTAGGGGCATTATTTGTTCTGTTTCAAATCGGAGAAGGCTAAGGGACAGAGAAAGACAATGCTTGCCCAGGTCGCAGGAAAGCAGTGGTGTATGTGACATCTGAATCCCAGGCCCTTACCATGGTGCTTTTTGTAGTAACTCAATTGGTGCCTCAAAAACAAGGTTCTAGGAGTGTCCTGCAGATCTTTAGGGTGCAGTTGAGGTACCAGGAACCAGACTGTGACCCCGGAAATCATTAATCATGCTATAATAATAATTATTATTATTTTGAGCACTAAGGTCTATCTTTGTCTTAGATACTTTGCATCTTTCATTTCATTTTCACAACAGCCATTAAACATAAGGTCGCTATTTCCATTTCATAGATGGAGCTCTAGGCAAAGCCTTTAGCTAATAAAGTGAAGAAGCAGCTACGGTTTAAATTCTGGATGTCAGCCCTAAGGGAAGGCTGCTGCCTCTCCCTGACACCACCCTAAGCAAGAGGAAGATGGTGAACAGGGTTGGGGATGTTCTAAGGACAGAGGAATGACGAGGAAATGCAGTGAAATCCATCTGCGACATTGCTAGGGGGAGACATGAACCATTTGCTTAAATTTTGTCCTGCGTTAAAACTGGGAAAGGCCCATTTAGGTTTTACTTCCTACCTTTTTAAGAAAAATCTTCACCCAAGGATATGTTTATTGATTCCAGAGAGAGAGGAAGGGAAAGAGAGAAGCATCGATCAGTTGCCTCCCAAATGCGCCCTGACCAGGGATGGGACCCGCAAATTTTTTTGGTGTACGGGACAATGCTCCAATGAGCTGAGCCACCCAGCCAGGGCAAGGACCCACCTTTTTTTTATTTTTTATTTTTTATTTTATTTATTTTATTTATTTTTAGAGGGAGGGGAAAAGAAGGACAGAGAGGGAGAGAACTCTTGATGTGAGAGGAACATCAATTGGTTGCTTCTCTCATGCCCCCAGCTGGGGACCTGTCCTGCAACCCAGGCATGTGCCCTGACTGGGACTTGAACCAGAGACCTTTGGTTTGTAGGCTGGCACTCAGTCCACTGAGGCACACCAGCCAGGGTAGGACCCACCTTTTAAATTTAGTGATCTCTTATTCGACTTTAAGAAGAAATGAAATGCTGCCCTGACCAGTGCGGCCCACTTGGTTGGGCGTCCTTCCACAAAGTGAAAGGTCATTGGTTTGATTCCAGTCAGGGCCCATGCCTGGGTTGCAGGTTTGGCCCCCGACTGAGGCACGTGCAAGAAGCAACCAGTCGATGTTTCTTCATGCACTGATGTTTCTCTACCTCTCTTTCTCCCTCCCTTCCCCTCTCTTCAAAAGTAAATAAATAAAATCTTTAAAAAAAAAAAGGAAGGAATTTCTAACACATCCTACAGCATGGATGAACCTTGAAGACATTAGGCTGAGTGAAAGAAGCCAATTACAAAAGGACAAATACTGTATTACTCCACTTACATGAGACCTAGAATGAATTCATAGAGACAGAAAATTGAATAGTGGACTCCAGAGGCTAGGAGGAGAGAGGAACGAGGAGCTGTTCTTTAATGGGTACAGAGTTTCCGTTCTGCAAGATGAAAAGAGCTCTGCAGACGGATTTCACAACCGCGTGATTGTTGTGTGCTGAACTGTACTGAACTGTACACTTAAGAATGGTTAAGATGGTAAATTTTACGTTATGTATATTTTACCACAGTTTCTCAAAAAGTGAGTGTTCTCGTTCTTATTCAGGTACTTGGCAGTAAAGAGCCTTTTCTTTGGCTGGGGCACCTGGGCTGGTTTTAGGTCAGAGGATGGGGCCATGAATGGCCACAACCTGTGAACAGGTACTGAGAAGCACCTGGGAGTGAGCCTGGGAATAATAGATTGTGCGCATGAGCCAAGAAAAGGTTTGGAAAGAGGAGAGGCTCCCCTGCCCTCTGCTGGACCGCCCAGCCGCTTCTAGAGTCCATCAGCTCACAGTCTCATGAGGAAGACTAGACAGGCGCACAGGTATTTCAAGACAGCGTGAGGAACCCATGGCACAGAAAACCCATTCTCTCCGAGGACACCGTTGGGTTGTGGGAGAACAAGGACTATTCATTAAATCTGTTAGACCTCAGACTCTAACACAGAGGCACAAATCAACACGAGCTTGGCCGTGACTCACGGGCAGCTGTGAAAGGAGTTGTCGGGGCTCACTACTCCCCATCCTCTCATGGATGCCGGGCCCTCGGGAGAGAGATTGTCTGCATGCCACGAGCACGGGTTGACATCGTGTGGACCACAGGTTAGCGAACTATGCCTCGCAGTCCAGATTGCAACCACCCCTGATTTTGTCCAACCCATGAGCTGAGAATGATTTTAACATTATTTAATAGTTTAAAAAAAAAATCCAAAGACGGTGCTATTTCTTGACACGTGAAAGTGACATGAAATCTGAATTTCAGTGTGCACAATGAAGCTTCATTGAAACACAGCCATGCCCGCTTGCGTGTTGCCCATGACGGCCCTCGGGCCACAACAGCAAAGTTGAGTAAGTGTGACACAGACAATAAATATGATCTGCGAAGCTGGAAATATCTCCTATTTGGCCTTTCCAGAAGAGTTTGCTGACCCCAGTCTAATCCAGTACTTTTTCAAACTGTAGGTCACAAACCATAAATCCGTCATGAATCTACTAAGTGGAATATGAGCAGCACTAAAAATTAAAAGTAAAAATAAAAAGAGAATGGACAGAAAATATCAGAGTACATCACTTGTTGTGAGGCATTTCCCTCCACAAAGATTTGTCTCTTTCCTTAAGCTGTTATTCAATTCAATAGGCATGCGCATGCTTAGTTATGATGTGAACTACTTCTCTTATTTATGGGCCTTGTTAAACATGTTGAAAAGCTACCGGTCCTGGTGAACCTAGGAAATTCGCTGTTGTTGCCTGGGTATCTGGAATAAGATCTGGGTGCGTGCTTCTCAGCTACCTCTGCCTGGGGTACAGATCTCTGCTTCTGCAGCCCAGGCGCAGACTTAGCTGGTGGGCGCAGGACTCTCTCTCTCTCTGCTGCATTTCTGTCCCCAAGAGCACACTGCTGCCAACCATGGCTGATGCCTGATCCTAGGTATGGCTGTTTCCTTGTTTCCAGCCAATTTTCTCCCACTTGAAGAGGGAGGTTTCCACTTTTCCAGAGGGCAATGAATGAGAAGCGTTCATTCTTGGGCAGAAAAAGAAAAAAAAGAGAGAGAGAAACAAGAAAGGCGTGGGACCAAGGACACGGAGCTCCCTTCCTGACCCCTTCGATTGACAGCTGATGTAGAGTGATGAGCGAGGGACAGCTCTTGTGCAAGGTGACAAGAGGCAAGATCCGAGACGGCTTTGTGTTTACAAACATATTGCCAAAAGTGTCACGGATATAATTGAAAAACATCAATAGCGATCGATGGGAACAAATCACTGTCCCCGGCCATCCAAAAGGAATGGAAATCCAGGCATGGAGGAAGTGAAGGGGAAGAATCTATAGAGGGTGGAAGCACCGTTATAACCTCCTCCTCACGTCCTCCCTCCCGTTCTTCCTCTTTGTTCTTTTTCCTTTCCCTCTGCAACTCTACTCCCTCATCACTGCCAATTTTTCTTTCTGCAATAGAAGGAAAACCATTGATTTGTACAAGAGCATTTCCTGGGCCTTAGAGGCAGAATTAGAGCAGAACTACCTGCTTCCCTCTGCCTTTCTCCCAGCTGTGCCATGTGTCTGTTGAATTTCAAAGAGTGAGTCGGTGAACAAGTGCTTAGCCAAGCTTCATATTCTCAAAGCCATTAATCATAGGTATGCTCCATAAAGGCCTTAAACAGCCAGATAACAAAGGTCATTATGCTACTCCCTGCTTTGCTCGAAGCAGGCCGTTCTAGGCCTTAAAATCCAGCTTAGGTTGGATTGGGTCCATCTTGATTTCAGTGCTTTTGGAAGGCCAAGGCGGCATGTTCAGCCGGAGGCTTTCGACACTCATATCATGGTGGAAAACAGGTTGCACTATCCGATAAATCAGGAGCAGTTGATGGGTAAGGGTTATAAGAATTTGAGGTGAATGTACCAAAGTAGTCCGAGAGACCTGCGTAGACATCTAGGATGGGGAACCTTGGGGGCGGGACGACTGAACCTTGATGGACAGTGAGGAGAACCCTTCTTAGGGTAAGGTCACTTGAGGGGACAGGGTGTTTTCTTTAAAATAAAATAAAATGACCAAAAGCAGCAGCAGGGTGGTGCCAGTTATAGGCTACAGAGGAGTTGGGGGTCCCAGCACCCAGAGGGCAGAGTTATCTGGGTGCTTGGCTGTGGAAGACCACTAAGATTCTTTCAGCGCCCTGGATCTCCCATTCTGAATCATCTCGAAAAATCTTAAATATAAGGAACAATGGATTAAGGGGATTTTATCCAAATAAGCCAAAATGACCAAGCAAGAATTTAGAGGAGGAGTGTCAGGCAGTTACAGAGGAAGCAGGACCACCACAGTACCGAAGCTGGCAGACAGGGGACCCAGCAATGAAGAGAACAGGGACCCAAGGACCGAGGAGCAAGCCAGCGCTCCTGCAGACGAAGCAACGGCAGACCAGGCATGAGCCAGTGTAACAGGTTTAGTGCTGACTCATTCGCTCCTCTTTCTCCCTCTCAGTTATTCATTCACCCATTGTACTGGTTGTTTATTATATATGCCAGGCATTTTTCTGTACATGGGAAATTCAGATTTAAAAGAGACAGAAATAAAACCTGTGCCCTCAAGGAATTTGTGAGCTAACGCATTACCTCATGCCAGACCCACCAAAGTCTACACCCTAAATTTCTCATTTTGTCTCAGAATTATTTCATCACTTAAATGGCTGAATATGTAGTTTGAGGGGACATCACGGAGTAAGGGTCTGGGGAGAGTCCCGGGAGGCCCAGGCTCGGGCCCTCTGCGGAGGGCAGTGAACCTGGAGAAAATAATGAACAAGAGCCTTCAGACGAGGGGTGCCTTCTGCTGTTTCATCTCGGGCTGTCAGAGGCTCCCGCACAGTCTTTGTCGCTAAGTGAGATGTCAGGAGGATGGATTGGCCTCAGTCAGTGACATAGGTAATAATCTTTGAGGCCACAGGGAAGCAGGGGTTCCTGTAGAGTGGTCATGAACTTAGCCTAACAGAGAGTCTGGATTTCTAGTGTGGGAATAATGGCATGTGCCAACATTCCTGTGGAGATGAAACCTCTTCTTTGTCCTGGTAGCATCAGTGGCACACACCCACTCTTTAACATTGGGCTCTGAATTGCAGTTGAATTTGTTTTACGTTCTGGAATATTTTCCTTTTAGTGGTTTGTGAAGAAGCATCTGTGCTTGTGTGAAAGCAGTGTCAGGGTGGGGAAAATGTGACACTAGTCCATAAAACGGTTAAAGGACTTTTTAGACAGGTATCATCCATCCATCCGTCCATCCGTCCGTCCATCTGTCCGTCCATCCATCCAACCAGCCAATTAACCAACCAACCAAACAACCAACCAATCAATCATCCATCCATGGGCTTCCATTGGTTTACCCAAGAAGGGTTTAGTGACTGCCCACCATGTGCCCTAATCCATACCTAGGGACAGATTTTGGGATCAGAGTCCTGCTTGGCTGCTTTCCAAGCTCCAGTGCGCCATTTATCTTTTCAGTGGCTGCTCCTTTACAAAGGCCCAGCTTCTCATTCTTGGACAGCCTTGTGCCACCACAGACGGGAAGCTACACGATAGGGGTGATGACAGTTATTGCTCCCCAGCAAAGCGTACCTGTTAGGCATCAGAATAATGTGAGATCATGACGATAATTGTCGCAGGGCACGCAGCTCCAGAGGGGCCAAGAATGAGGACAACGGGAAAGACCCAGGGTGACAGGCTGGGTGGGACAGGAAGGGACCTGGACGTGACTGCCCGACCTGGGGTAAGTGGCTTCCCTATTGCTTACTGGCCTCATTTGTAATAGGAAGGGGCTGGACATTCTGATCCTTCTGTGAGGTAGAGCGAAGTCTCACTGGTTAATGACACCAACCTATTGATCTGTGTTTTGTTGCCCTTCGCCCTCTCCTTCCCTGTTTGCCCCGTTTCCTTTCCTTCCTAGATCTGACCAGCTCACAAGTCGATGCAGCCCTTCCTCCGGCTGTTTTGCCGGCCGGTCGTTCCATTTTGCCAGCCTTCTGCATTATCCTCTAACCCAGGGCGGCCCAACAGGACTTTCATGACGATGGCAGTGTTCCTACTGGCACTGGCCGTCGTGGCAGCCATGGGCCACATTGACTACTGAGCACTCGAAATGTGGCTGTTGGGACTGAGGAACAGGCTCTTACATTTTACTTTATTTTAACTTAAACCTAGTAACTACCTCATTGGTCAACACAGCGCTAAGTTCTCCCTTTCATAGCTGTGTTTGCCTATTTCTTCTTAAATCATTGGTTATGAGTTTGGATATCTGTAGTCAGGCTTCCTTAATTCCAATCCTCCATGACCACTCACTGGCTGTGGGGCCTTGGGCAATTTACTTAACCTCTGCAGCCTTCCCTTTCATCACCTGTAAAATGAGGGTGCGAATGGCCCCACCTGCTGAGATGGTTGCGGTTATTAACTGAGACAGTGAAATGTGGAGTGTTTGGCACAGTGCCTGGCGCTTTGTAAACGTTCACTACAAATGAGGGGGAGGGGAGGACAAGGAGTGCGGATATACTTCCATCTTTACTTATCTGTTAGAGTGAAGTCTTAAGGACGAAGACTATCTAGCCTTTAGTTATTACCACGTAGAATATGGAGACAATACTGTCTCCAGGATTCACGAGTGCCCCATTTATTTGATTCTCATTCTCTTTGCCCAGCTTCCAGCCCTCTGGATACCTCTGTGCTCTGCCCCCAACCATATACGAGCCTCTTAAGAGCACCTACCCTGATGTGAGCTGAGCGACTGTACCCCACCCTCCCACACGCACACATAACATGTGTGCACACACGCAGTTCTTACAAAGCAGACAGACCTGGGATTCATTCCTTCAGACACATCTGCGTGTCCTGTCTCTGGCCCCCTCTTCCTCTGGATGATGGGGGACAGGGTGATGACCCCATTAATTCCAGGCACACCCTAGTCACTCTCCAGGTCTCCAGCTCCCCTTGGACCTCCCCTCTGGCCAACTCGATCTCCCAAGGGACATCTCTCAATCCTGCCCCAGGAATCAGATGTCTAAATAGCAAATGAAAGATTAATGCCAGTGGCCAAGATTGGGATGTGAATAATTTAAAGGGCAGAATGAGAGCCAGCTCCGCTTACCAACAGGGCTGCGTGGGCAGAGGTCAGGGGGAGGGTAAGGGCCAACTCTGGGCCAAGGAGAGGAGGCTGTGGATTCCCGGGAACTGATGCGGGAGGGGATTTGTTGTCACTGGTGTGGGGAAGAATTTGTAGTTACAACCAGAACGTGAGTCCTTTCGCATTCCTTCCGACACGAGGGGTTTTGAGTATCATGTGAAGTATGGGCAGTTTTCCAAGTGGGCACCACGATTCCTCGGACACTATAATGCCAGGATCCCCCCGCCATCGATTGAGCATCCCGCCACCCTCATGATGAGGACCCCTGTCACCAGGGTCTCTGTTCTTGTTGCCACCTTGAACCTGTTGGGCTACAGGCGTCCACATGGCTGGGACATTGGTGGAACACCTCCTGGGGAAACGGGATTAAAGATGAGGATGGAAGAGCAGCCTGATGTTTGCGAATCGAGCAGATATTTTACAGACGGTGGGGCTCTTGACAAGGCAGGAAACCTCTGTGTGGACATTCCTTCTCCTCTCCCTACCACCTTGGTCACCTCTCATGCTACCCGAGCCTCCTGTTAGGTTTACCACAACCTCTTCTCTGATGGTTTGGGGTTTGATAAATATTTTCCCCTCCGGAAGTCTTTAGCAGTGCAGCAAGAAGGTTACATGATGGATTCTCCCCATCACTTAATTGAAGCCATAAAAAATGAAAAGAGAGCTTCCAATAAACCAAACCATTACTCACTGGTGGATAGAGAGGGGATCCCAGAACTGGGCCCTGGGAGGCGCAGCTGGGAAGCCCTCCAGCTGAGTGTCTATTATGATTATTAATCACAATGGCCACAGGGTTCACCGGCACAGAGCTTCTTAATGAACTTGGACTCGTGTCCTTACAAGGTTGTAGCCATTACAGCAACCAGGGCCTTTGCGTTTCAAATCCCTGAAGCCTTAGGATAGATGGCTAAGTGGGTGCATTTGTCCTAGCGCTTTCCAAAATTATGAGATATGTGTAGCTGTATGTAGGTCTGAACGGCGGAAGGGATGGAGCGACCTCGTGGTGACGGGCAGGCGGTGATGAGCAGCGTAAGCTTCTAGCTGGTGGCGGGGCGCCTGCTTTCCTGTGCCTGATCAATGGCTCTGTGTTGTGTATGGGGCAGTGAGGGTTTTGTCTATGCATGGTCAGTGTGGGGGTGGGAGTGAGGCGTGTTCATGGCAGTGGACGTATATACATTAAAATAGCATCATCTGTAGGGGGATTCCACAACATTTAGATTTCTCAGTGAATTGCCGGTAAGGAGATCTAGAATTTGTTGTCCACACTTGAAAAGTTTTCAAAGAGAAGGGGAGGTTATTAATGTTGCCCAGACCACTCGTATTAACGGGGACTGTTTCAAGCAACCGGAGATGTGTGGTCACTGCACTGATTAGGCGCCGCTGGGTTGCTCAGGTGTGTTTCCCGTTTGCTGGGCCTCGCTGAGCTGCTTTGGCAGGCGCGTCTGTCCGAATTAGAGCTGTAGGGTGGGGGGTAGGAGGGTTGCCTCTTTGGCGGCATAGTAACCATTGGCTTCTACCCTGTAGCTGCCCACGGCGGGGAAAGCAGCCCCATCTACCCTTCCCCAGCTTGTAGTGCCAGTGTTAGAGACTTCCTGGTTCTGAGCCCATGTTGTGATTCCTGGGGGACTTCGGCACCCACCCTGCGAGCCCTAAGTCACTTGAGCTGGAAAGCACAGCCCGCGCACTGGTGGGCTGCCACCTTACTGCCCTGGGAGGCCTGAAAGGACCCCTGTCCAGGGAACGTGCAGAGTCGCAGCCTGAGGGGCAGCTGTGTGCACCCCAGAGTCACAGTTCGGTGAGCCAGGAGCCCGACTCCATTCTGTCATGGTCGGGTCTGTCCTAGACTGGGCTCGGGCCTCGGTTTGCCTCTCTACGTGGAAATCCGGGAAGAGCAGCATCTACTAACAAGAGCAGGAATGTTCAAAACAGCATTTGGGACGAGCTGTGTAAGAGAAACGTACCTTCTTTTTCTGTATTCCTCCCTGCTTCTCTCCCCACCCCTCAGCCCTGCAATTCTTTCATTTATCAGATGCCTTTACCTCTAAAGGCCCTGGACCTTTGTTCCCTGGAGTCAAGAGTCCCTCCATATCAGCAATAGTGTGCCACCCGATGGTACCCCAAGGTTTGGGAGGGAAGGAAAAGGAAGCCCCACCCACGTCTCAGCAGGTGTCTTCCCCACAGGGAGGCCCCTCCCCAGGGAGCCGGCTTTCTTTCCACCTCCCTCGAGGTCAGCACCGGCAGTGGGCTCCTCGGATAACACCTACAAGTTTTCTGTCCCCGCTGCTTTCTCCAGAGGAACCTCTCTCCTACCTTCTCCCCGAAAACCAAGAACTCCCAAGCCGCAAGCAAGTAGCTGTAAATAGAAATTAATCCATCTGCAAAACCTCAACATGTCACCTGATCCTTATCAGTGCCTCGTAATCGCCTGCAAGGAAGATCTTATTATATTAAAAAGCCATTGCCCTCTATGCTGGTAACACTAATAGATTCTGTGTGATATTCATACCAGATTTAGCTTTCGGCACATGAGATGCCATTCCTTTCCTTCTGCCTCTGTCGAAGCCCCTTTGTGTTTGCACAAACCTCCTACAATTTCAGTTGCCTGCAAAGTCTTTTTCTGCAAGATGATAAGATCCACGAGGGTATCTGCCTTGTTGAATGTTGTGCCACCAGTGTAGGAAGAGTGGCCATTGCTCAGTAGGCACGCAGTTTTATCCGTCTGTCCAACTTCTCCCTCCCTCCTTTCCTTCCTCCTTTCTTCCTTCCCTGGACAAATGGAGCCAAGCTCTAGAGGGGGCGACAACAAAAACAAACAATAATAAAATAATGATGAGCAGTTATTAGGGCTTTGAAAGAAACAAATAGGGTGTAGAAATAGTGGATGATCAGGTTGGGATGGGGGAGGTCTGCTTCAACTGGAAGGCAGTAATATCCTTCCCGAGACCTACAGGATGACAAGGTACCAGCCACAAACGTGGGTGGGGGGAGAGCTTTCTCAGCAGAGGGAGCAGCTCCACCTGGGGTCGTGAGGTGGCGAAAGACTGAAGCACTTTGGGGAGCTTGGGAAAGGCTGCCTATGGATAAAGCTTCGTGAAGGGGGGCATTTGTTAGGTGCAGAGAGGTAGGGAGGGGCTAGACCATTGCAGGAATGTCTGGGATGGTCAAGGCACTCAGGGATGTGATGGGGGGGGCGGGATTTGGGATTCTTCATTCTGGAAGCATAAAGACCTATGCGATCCAGAGGTGCAGCGGCTGGGAAGTCTGAGGTGTGGGAATGAGAAAGAAGTGAAGGCGATAGGAGTGAAATGTGCACGAGGAATGCCGGGCATCGCGTTAGATGCCAGAATTTCTGGGTCTCCTTTTCTGCTCACACTTAAATTGACACATCATTTGCTTATGTCTTCCACTACTCTGTGTTCATAAAGATGATATAACTGTAACCAGGGCATCTGGACTCAGAGGCGTCTTGCTCAGATTGCGACAGAACTTGAAATCAGGGCCTGGCTAAAGCCTTGAAATGAATTGACAAGATCCAGGTTTCAGAAAAACAACCACGATCGTAACAATGACAGTAACAGCTGCCCCTACCTTTGGGCCCTTTGCCATCAGAAAATTGAAAGCAGTTTCAATTTGAGATAGATTTGGTGGCGAGAGCCAAGCCCATCAGAGGTCCTTCCTCAGTTATGGTCTTGTCAAATAAGCATCAGAACTAGACGTTGATGAGGGCTTTCAGGGCTGAGGCCCAGGCAGGGGGCGCGGCTCCAGGGCACAGTCCGATGGGTGGGACTTGCCTCACGGAGCCTGGGGAAGTGTGAGCTGTGCAGAGGACGCTCAGCCCCCGGGGGGAGCTGGGCCTTCATCTCCGTGAGGGAAGAAATGGGAGAGTTGTTTGGACAAGTGGAGCAACTCCTTAATTAGAAGTTATATGTACCCCCTTTCTCTGCCAGATCGGAATTCCTTCAAGTGAAAACATATGAGCACGAGTCTGTTTTGTTCATTCTCTCTGTTTCTAAACATTTCCTTGCATTAAAACCCTCTGTGCTCTTTTAATCCACGACAGCCAGATCATATCGTGGCAAACAGAATTGGGATGACGGCCGGCGCACCAGAACTTTTTCTGTATGATGCTGCCCAGGCCTGGGGTTCGCCTCCTGGGCTGTTATCTCCTGGGGCTCACATCTGGGGTTTTTGGCTCTCAGTAGAGTCCCTGGTCAGCAAGGATGCTAGCCTGCAGCGAGGGGATGGACAGACAGGTGGATGGACAGACAGAAAGGGAAGGACCTGGAAAGCAGGAAGGTCCCTGGCATCTTCTACACCTCCTGATGGAGATTTGCAAAAGTAAATGAAATTTTTTGGCCAAACAACTCATTTAGTTTTTTTCTGTACAATGGCTCTCGTAGTGCTTAGCTGTCTTTAACTTCATTCAAAACAATTTTGTTAGATTGTATTATGACAGCAGTCATATTGGCATGCATTAAAAAAAAGCTCATCGAAATTGGTGAATTTTGGGATAGCAATTTTAATATTGAAATATGCAAATTTTTGGCATATTATGCTTTATTATTTCAAGAAAGGTAGAAATGAAACTGAAATGCAGAAAAAGATTTATGCAGTGTGTGCACAAGGTGCTGTGACTGATTGAACGTGTCAAAAGTGGTTTGCAAAGTTTCTTCAGACTATTGTGATTGTGGCCAAATAACTCTTCACTGTGGGGCTGTCTCATGCATTGGCAGATGTTTAGCAGCACCCTGTCCTCTACCCACTAGAAGCCAATAGCAGGAGAGAGCCGACATACTCAAATTATCCAAATCAGTAAAGTTATTGGTGAAAATGAAAAATGTGTCTTTCATTTTATGGAGAAAGCTAAATGGACTTTCTGGTCAACCCAATATAAAATGGTGGTGGCCTTTGAACCAGGACCTGGTGGTGGCGGTGGTTGTGCGGTGAGTGTGCGGGGAAGGCAGCCCAGAATGACAGTGGCTTTATTATCAAAAGGCAACCCTTTGATCCCTCCTCTCCCCATGAAACCAGTCTCCCTGGTCTTCATCACATAAACTTTTCTCCCACTTCTGGAGAACAGAATGCAATCCTGCCAAAATGCTCCTCCGCTGATTGGAGTCAAGGTGGCAATCCTGCAATTCCTCCGTGAAGGGGGAAAGGCTGGGCCGGACGTCTGTTCTCAGCCATGCACGTGGCAGGTAGGGAGACGTGAGACCACCTGCCCAGCATCTCTGTGCTTCCTTTCCTCTTAGACGGAGCCAGGAAAAGCCTCTCCGTGTCTTCTGCCTTCTGAAGGGGCCATTGGGGGAAATGTGCTTATTGCTCCATAGCTGCTGGAAGAGCTCAAAGGATGGAACTGTGATGCTTAAGTGTCACTATGGGGTGGGCCCACTCGGGACCCACAACCCACTCTGAAACGAGGAAACGCAAATCCTGCAGATACATTAGGGATGCCAGGCAGAGGGACACAACCCACCTGTCCCTGCCTGTTTGTGCATTGCCACTGCCTTCTCATCCCCACCTTCCCCCAGCAGCAGGAACAACCTGATGACCCAAACCAAAACTTGTCCTCATTACTGTTACACTGCCCTGCATATCTGCTACAACTCTCCCCCAAGGATTTACGGCCGCTGCTCTCAGCCCAGTTGGGCTCAGTTCAGGAAGAGGGAGCAGGAGATATGAGACTCGAAACAATTCACTGCCAAGGGCATGAAGCCTAGTGCTGGGTCAGATCCTGGAGGTCTCCGCTAGGCCAGACATTAGCCCTTTAGGTGATGGATGCTTGGCAGGTCCTTGCGGGGTATCCTAGGGGAAGAGTCAGGCCTGCTGCGGCAATGGTGGTTAGGTAGCAACAAATGTGGAAACGGTTCACTATGTTAACGACCGTCCTCCCTGCTGTGCACTGGCTCAGCATCACATCCAGGGGCAAGCTGTGTTTTCCCAGACTGTGGGAAAGATGGCCACAGTCGAGAGCAGAGGTACAATCACGTGTAATTATCCAGTTGTGCAATTCCACCTTGCAAGGGACCTGAGAGACCCGTGCACCTCTCACCCAGGGTAGGAAGCTGGTTCAGTGTGTGGCGTCTCCTCTTTCTTTGTCCCGGTGAACCACCCGGGGCGGTGAGGGGCAGACTTCAAGGGACGACAGGTCGTACCACTGAGGAAATGGGGCTCAGACACACGAGACAATCACATAGTTTATGCTCAAAACATAAGAACAGTAGTGGGGTTTGGTCAAGGGAAGATGCCCGGGGAGGTTGCAGGGTGTGAGATTTGTCCTGCTGTCCCAGGGTGGGTCACGTCCCCTGGCCCAGGCGCTGGGCATCGGCTGCCGGGGGCTCCTGGATGGAGACTCAGTGCTGAGGACTGGCCCCCCCCGCCTCAGCTCCTGGCTTCACAGCCCAGCTGCCAGCGACCCCCTTCCTTTGGATGCCTGGCTCTGGGTGTCCACACCCAAGGACGTCATGTCAGCATGTTTCTGCACCGACTGTGAAGGAACAGCTGCATCTTCCAGGGGACCTTCCAAGTCCTTCGCTTGTTAGGATGATTATAGTATTTTGCTCACGAGATGGTTCCGCCCCGTGGGCCCCTTTGTGAGACTGCATTCTCAAACACAGGGCAGTGGTATTTCAAGACACAGAATGTTGGAGCAGAAGGGATTTTAGAGGTCATAGGACCCTACCCTTATACAGAGATGAGGACAAGGTGGGGGTGGGGGTGCGGAGGGGGGCAGGCAGGCAGAAATGTCGCAGAGCTTCCCTGAGGTCACCTGGGGAGATGGCGCGGGACCTTCATGTCTGTAACATACATTTTGTTCAACGTTTAAAAAACTTTTAAAGAAAGGCACTAGTTTTATGGAAAATATAGAAACGTATAAAAAGGGGAAAAGAAAATGCATACCCAGAGCGCTACCTCACAATTGTTCATATTTCCTTTCAATTCGTATGTGAATTATTTTCCCTACTTAAGATTATATTATATGTGCATATTCACTGAATAGGCCAGAAAGAAAATCATATGTATATATGGCGATATACATGTGAAATATGCATATACCTATAAAATATATATATATACATGAAAATACCTATATGACAAAAATATATATGATTATATATGTATGCATATAAAATCATATATATATATATATGGTTTTCTTTCCGGCCTATTCAGTAAAACCTTGTAATGCAAGTAATTTCCCCACTTGTCATAAACTCTTCATGAACATAATTTTAAACATGTGTCTGATACTCTGTCATATGAACATACCATGATTTACTTACCCACTGTTGTACTGTTTTATATTTGTTACTTCTCGTATTTTCAAATTATGAATACTACTAATATAAAAATGATTGTGCATAAAAGTTGTGCTTTTCTTATTTTTAAATCACTGTATTTCAGACTATTTCCCTTTGGCTAGAGTCCCAAAAGTTGTGTTTCTAGGTCAGAGGGTATAAACGTGTTAAAGATTGGCTATCTATTACTAAATTGTTTTCCAAAAGTATTGTTTCAATTTATGTTCCCACTAGAAAGCTATGAAAGTTTATTAAATCTTTGCTAATGTGGGAGACAGCCCTCATTTCCGACGTGAAAAATGTCAGCTTTCTAAGTTCAAGCGTGGCTGTGAGGCAGCAGTGATTGGGATGTTAATAAACAGTTTCAGTGAACGTTTTTGAAAATTCAACAAAGCTGTGGACCTACCCTCAAAAACAAAGAGCTGGCCCCATTGAGCCAGCTGGCTGGGAGCAGCCCCCACCCCCCAGGTGATGCCTGCACCCCAGACCAGGAGAGATATATTGATAGAGCCCCAGGACGAGAAAGAAAACAAAGTCGATTAGTCCCTGGTGGGTGTGCTGGAATGTAGGACCCGCCCAGTCCATGTGCGTGCGTGTGCATGTGTGTGTGTGTGTGTGCGTGTGTGTGTGTGTGTAAGGCATCTCCATCCCTGGAGGAGACCAGAGTGCTGGATCAATGGACTCATAAATACATGTCTCACAATAGAAAATGGGACTGATGCACCGTCCTGTGAAAATCACCCAGGTGGCTCATTTGGCCCCCCTGACCATCCGTGTCAGTGCATCTCAGCCCTGCTGTTCAGAGGCCCCCCAGGCCCGGGGACAGGGTGTCCCAGCAAGGGCCGGGCCATTTCAGCCAGGCTCAGGGAGAAGGCCAGCTGCGATAATGAGCTTCTGGCTCATCACGGGGAGGTCTGGCGGGCAGGGGCCATGTGGAACAAATGAGCGTGTCAATACCTGTCTCTCCGGATCCAGCAATCCAGGGCTGTAAGTGTAGTATTTCTAGAGCCCGCCTCCCCACCACTGTTGCCTAAGGAACATGAGGATGCTGGGAAGATTGGTCCTTACGGAAGCGGGTGTCTCACTTGGGCTCATTTTTCTTAACTTTAGAAATGGAGGGACCTTTGAGGTTTTCCCCTCAAAATCATCACCATCTCCATTTCGTTTATCTTGGGGTAAGCTCAGGCTTCTCTGCTAATGCAGAGGTGGGTGAACCTGGGAGTAGCGGAGACTTGGCCCTTCGACTTCCATTCTAAATAAGTACCATTTCGGCAAGAAGGGAGCAGCTGCTCCGAATCCAAGAGGCTGGAGAAGCAGCCCTTCCTCTAACTCCTGTGCTCAGGAGGCTCCTGGGTGGCTGCGGGCACCAACAGGGAGACGGGAGAGCTAAAGGTGAGCAACAGGTGAATCAGGAAGGGCCGGGGTTACTGCATCCTAAACACCCCGGGAGTGAGGGGGAGACCTCAGCTGGAATTGTTGAGTGACTGCAATTTTTAAGAAGGTCTTGGGAAATGTGAGTGACTTATCTAATGCGGCTTCGCTCACGTCCCACGAAGAACCTCCGTGGGACATGGCGTGGCACAAGTCGGCCATCTCTTTCAAATAAATCAGCTTAGGTCTGTGCTGAGAATTAGGCATTGGAGTGATATGGAAATCCTTCTCGAGAGTGACCCGGACCCCTGGAAAGTTCTGCCCCCACCCTGTAACTTAGTCCCATGCATATCTAGTCTCTGAATTTGTCAGTCTGTCTCTCTGCAAACGGGGATCTTTCCTGCACTGTAGCCATGTTTAGTCAGTCACTCCCTGCCTCTCACACAGCGCCTCCCCAACGTGGCACCAGAAGTGTGTTGCAGGTAGCAGGGTAAGGCTTGTTTTTCTGCAAAGTTTTGTTTTGTCCTGGGTTGCAGTGTGAATAAGAGCTCCGGGGTCTCAAAACAGTGAACACTGCTCTGTAGGAGGGAGAAGGCACCCAGGGGCTCTCTGTACATCTTCAGAGATGCATATGTGCGGTGACAGCGAGAAATACCAGGGGGCTGTACAAGTGGGTGATGGGCAGTGGGGCCTTGGGTGCGTCCACTCAGCCCACTGGCTCCTTGCTTTGTGGCCCGGACTTTTGGCTCCAGAGTCCTGCAGCGCCAATGCCATGGGAGGACAAACGCCTGTCACCAGTCCTTTCCATGCCGACAGGCAACTCTCTCTTTCCCTTTGTCCCTGCTTCTCTGGCTGTTTTCAAAATTAAGGAAGCTGAATCGAGGAGGAGTAAAATCAGAGAGAAAAAGAAGGGATGGCTCAGCCCCTCGTGTGAGTCCGAAGTGCCGTCAAGGACGGAGTCAGTGCTCCTAGAGCTTGATAACTAGAAGGAGCTGTGGGAACAGCCTGGTTCTGCTCCCTCATTTTGCAAGGAACCTGATACTCGGTGAAGTTATGGGCAAACAGGCGCCGTTGCCAGTTGGAAACACAGGTTTTCAGTCAGCAGAGCTCATGCTCCGTCTCCACTGTGTGCTACCTTCACCCTGGCTGGAAAGGGCACACTTTGGCAAATGGCTCCTGAGAGCTTCGGGGTGAAAAAACATATCCCCGAGAGGGGAATGCGTATAATACACACACACGCACGCGCACGTGCATCCCACTGCCCCTCTTATCTTCCCTGGAAGCAAACGACCCCAGTGTCTCCCAGAGGAGGAGGTTGGGGTCAGATCCTATGCCAACAAGCAGGGCCAGCACCGGGGGAGCCAGAGGGCAGTATTGGGGGTGACGGGACGGCCACTAGCATCCTTCCCTCTGCATCGCTCCCTTATGCAGACCCTGTAGCCATGTCGTCCCACCCCTCCGTACCTCTGGTCTTGGCCAAGAAAGAATGATAATAATAATAACACGATAATAATGATGATAGTCATAGGATAATAAGAGAGAATAATAACAAGAACAGCAACAGCTGCAGAAATCAGAATAGTAACGATAACCTATACCAGGAACCTACTCAGGCACTTAGGTGAATTATCTCGGTCTTATACCCCTCTAAGGCGGTGTTCTTGCTATCGCCCACTTTAACAGGAGCCCAGATGGGGCACAGGGAAGCTACATAATTCACTGTCACACGACTCCTTAGGATTCCCACCACACAGTCTGGCCCAGCAGCCCCATTCTTAACCACTGCCCTACGCCACACCCCCCTGTAGCCTGGTTCACGGCCTGGTGCTGCGTCATGGGGCGTGAGCGACCTCAACTGAAACTGCAGCACCAGCCACGCTGGCCATGCATCTGTCCTAGTTCTGTCATCCCATGTGTCCGATGACACCTGACGGTACCTCCCTGACTGGGGCCTTAAGAGCAGGTATGCAGCAAACAGCAGGTGGGTGCAGGTGGGTGCTCTCCTTCTAGCCTCTTCCTCTGGCCCATGTGGGCCAAGAGGACAGGCAGTTTGTCCCCCAGGGGGTTCAGCAGTGAAGTCACTGGGGTGAGTCTCCCATAGCTCAAGGGAGAGGAGTCTTCCAAAATATTCTGGTGGTGTTTCCTGGAGTTTTGCAGGGTGGTACCCTCATGTGCAGCCTCGAGTCAGTCTGCTGCAGGTTACAAAAGGTGCAGGCTTCTGTGAAGCTATCAGGAGTCAGGCCCCCAGGTGAATTTCTCAAGGGGAGCTGACCCGCATTGCGTCACAGAGGTGCTTGGGGACCAAGGGAACAAAAAAAGTGAAAGAAGAAGCCCTTCTCTCTCAGTACCCACAGAGCCCGGGAGATGCTTATTCCTGAAAAATGACAGGGCCAACTACAGAGCCTTCGTGCAGCTTAGCTGAGTGCTCTGACCCTCGCCACCGCACCCCGTGAGTCCAGACCACAGGGAAGCCAGCACGTCTGCGGCACACTCACCCGCCGCCCTGGGAACTGGCGAGGGTTCGCCTGGAAGGGACATACTGGGCACCGAAAGGATGCAAGGTGGGTCCAGATGGCCACCTTCTCCCCACGGGTCACTCAGGTTCTGCCCTGCCCCACACTGGTCCCCAGACACCCTTTTCCTTCTCTCTCCGCAGCCCCCTCAGGTCCCCAGAGTGAAGCCACGAGCCTACCTTTTGGAGTTTGCATTCCCCTGTCATCACTTTTGGAAGGGGTGGGGGAGAAGGTTGTAGAGAAAGAAGAAAAAAACTAGGAGGGAACAGGAGTCCCCATTTAAACCCAGGCTGATGCAGGGATCCAGCTGACACAGCGAGGAAGCAAGATTAGTAACAAGTGAGAGGGAGATGATTTATGTTTTATGCTCGAGGACCCACGGAAGACTTCCAGGTGTCACCTGGGCTGCCCAGCGATCTTTAGCAGCAATTAGAGCCCGAGACTGTCCCGAGGCCCCTCCCCTTATCTGCCTGCCTGGTTTTCGGCTAATGCTTTTATCTCCTTCCACGTGCATGGGGGCATCAAAAGCCTCCCGTCACTGCCTGATTGCTCAGTGTTCGCCTTTGGATGAAAACGGGGTACTGCCATTGAAAGCGGGGCTTCTGGGGGAGGACAGTGCCTGGCCCCACATCAGGGTGCCTGGGTCTGGAGCCGCCGCCCCCTTCCCTGAAGCCCTCGGGGTCACGTGCATGCGCCCAGGCCTCTGAGTGTCAAGGCAGAGATCTGGGGGCTGTTTGGCAGGAGAGAGCACTCTTCTCTCTTCTCCGCTCTGTGCATGGCTTCCAGCAATGCGGGCATAGATGGGAGGTTGCCCAGCTTGCCTGGCCCCATCATGGGCAGGCCTGCCCTCTCTGGCTTTGAACCACACAGAGAGCAAAGGCAATGCAGCTGGCGGGGGAGATGCTCAGGGTCAGCTCCAGGGAAGAAGATTTCCGGTTACTGCACGTTGGCATCATGGCACTGAGTCAGCCAAGGGGCCTGTGTTTTGTTAATGAGCTCTTCGACACTAGCTATCTGCATGCTATGCATGCTCAGTCCAAGAAATGCAACAGTGTGGTCAAGGACACACTGCACTTGCGACCAAGTGGAGCTGAAGTCCACAACCAGACCCACGGCATGCAGAGCGGCGCCAGTCGTGACGTGGGAGGCACTTTTCCTGGCCTTCCTGTTCAGTCCGCTTGGCTCAATGGACTGAGCAGCTGGAGAGCAGCCTGCCCCCCTGTCTGCGTGCCCAGGGAGGGAGGGCGGCGGTGGGTGCTGCAGGGGGAGAGAACAAGCCATGAAAGGGGCACTGGTGTTTTGGGCAGAGGGCATTATTTGGAATCAGAAAGGCTAGCAGCCTGCAGCAGGACATAGCCACTCCCCACTGTACATACAATGGGACGAATTAATGACGGGCACAAGCAAAAGCAGGGAGAGGTGCTGCAGGGCTCTTAGAACTCAGGCTGGAGCATCTTACAACTCTTTCTCTGCCTGTACAACGGAGCCCCTTGCTAAGGCGGCCTTCTTCTGTCAGATGAGTGCCCCGGTTACTTTATATAGATTTTGTCTTCCCCTTGCTGTTCAGATGTCTGTCACCTATCACTTGTCACTGTTGTTGCTGACGCTGTCTGATGCCTCACCTGTTTAATTTTTTCTTTTGAATTTTCTTTGAGCTTGAAAATAGATAATCAGGCTTATTAGACTTGTGTGAAAAATAAAAACAAA
Organism: Mormoops blainvillei; assembly: GCA_004026545.1. NCBI lineage: Eukaryota > Metazoa > Chordata > Mammalia > Chiroptera > Mormoopidae > Mormoops > Mormoops blainvillei. The sequence goes on from PVJD01010762.1 coordinate 38,740, forward strand.
GAGGCATTGGGTGAGTAGTCAAGGACCTGCTGAGTCAAGGGCACTGGCTGTGGTGCGTATGCACCGAGGTTTCTACGTTAGCCCTTCACGAGTCATTTCCAGTATTTTCTGGTGATCGGCTGGTTCTGGGTTGGGGATGTCTAAGGCCAGCTGAAGTGCAGATAGGCAAGGAGTTATGAGCCATGAGGCTAACCGCTCACTTTTATACCCATTCGCACTATCTCCTGAAGGCTGTCGGGTTCTCCACATTGTGGTTCCCTGAGAGATGTCAGCTATCTTCTGGAGAATTGTCTTTTTGTTGACAATTATTACTTCCGAAATCTTCGAGGACCTAAAAGCTGATTTAGGTGGTTGAGGGATCCACCTTCCCCAGGACAGTGACAGAGCCAATTCATTAGTCACCGTTTTATCTACCCTTACTCCTCAACTGCACCCAAATGCAACCCTTCTCCTCCTCCCCAGGACAGCTGTGCCATCTCCAAGCCCACCTTTGCTGACCTAGGATGCTCTCCCCCTGCTGCCTTATCTGAATTCTCCACCTCGGTCAAGTACCGAGCTAGTTCTGCTTCCCTCACGCGACCTCTCGCCCTTTCTCTGAATGCCTGCCATCCTCCAGCAGTTCATGTGTGTAGTCCACAGCTGTTAACTAAGCCTTTCGTACAGAGGCATGTGCGGATTCTTTCCCAGTTTCACGTGCTCATCTTACTTCCTCGCCCAGCATCGCCACTTCTGAAGGAGTGGCTCACCCCCTTGGCTGCACAGAGAGTCACCTGGAGAGACTTTAGAACTCTGCGGCATGGGCTGCCCCCTAGATCGGTCAGCTCAGACCCCGGCAGCGCTGTTGTCTACCTTTCTGTTTAGCAATAACTGGATTTGCATGCCATTGCAAGACATTGTGTAAGGTCCCTGGGGCCCTCCCCTCAGTTTCTCCCCATGATGATGTTTTTATGTAACTGTAGTTCCAGCGGGCAGAAAACTGACCCTGGCACAACCCACCAAAGTTACGTATTCAGATTTCACCAGTTTTGGTGTGCCCGTGTGTGTGTGTGTGTGTGTGTTTACATGTGTGTGTGTACTTAGTTCTATGTCGTTTTCTTATACGCATAGATTTGTGTAACTACCTTCTGACAGCGTTATTTTTCAAAGCTCCTGGTGGCCTCAGCGTGTGTGACCAAGGTTGAGAACCACACTCCGTGAGCAACATCTCATTTGCCTTTGACACGCCCAGCAGGCAGTGCTCCCAGCCTCCTGGCTGATTCGGAGTTTCTTCTCCAGGTGCGCAGCTTGTCCCACCGCAGACGCCCCGGCTCACTGTGTTCCCCCGGGCTGTGCTGTCCCCCGCAGCGGCCGTCTCTCCCTCTCCCTCAGCTGGAGACCCCGCGTCGGGAGGGCGTGCGTCCGGCTGCTGGAGTCTGCCTCCGGCCTGCTTGCCCAGATAGCTGTTTCCAGGGCCCAGGAATGAAAATGAAAATAGACCAAACAATGTGACAGTTTTCTGCTGCTATTTTTTCTTCCACGAACAGAATGTTCAGCATTATTTTTTTCCCCTTTGTGCAATACTGCAAGCGAGAAATACTCTGGTTGGGATGCTGGCAAATGCTGTTTATAAGCCTGCGGTCTGCAGCAAGCTGTGTGAAGAAGGGAGCTTGCCCAGGGACCTGGGTGGTAAAGTGTTGGCGAGTAGTTGGCGATGGCCACAGTTGGGTGCTCCTTAGGCTGGGGAGGAAATGGGCCGTGTGCATGAGGATGGTCCTTCTTGTAGCTTCTCTGTTCCCTGGAAGCTCTGCAAGACATTTTGCCTAAAAGCTCTCAAGGAGTGGCCTGGCCCCGGGACACAGGGAAGGCCTTGGCTGACAAGGAAGAGTGAGTCTGAGGATGCGCACATTTTGTCTCAGCTGCTGTCCACAAAATGGCTTAGGAGAAAGACAGGCCCCCTTGTGTCCCGGGTTTGCTTTCCTCAAGACCCTGGAATGTAAGGGCCAAGACGGGCTGGCCGTAGAAAGTACAGTAGAGTGCGAGCGTAGAGGATGGAGGGTAGCAGGAAAATGCTCTTTTATATCGTGCTGGGGACTCTTCTCCAATCTCAAGAGAGGGCACAGGGAGGCTTCTCAATTGTCCGTTTCCTAGTGGGGCCCATTATTGCCTGGGAGACTTGACTCAGAGGATATTCATTCTGTCCCTCATTTGAGAAACATAAATGAGATAACTTCATAAATTATATAATTGTCTTACCACTTTGCTGTGCACCTGAAGCTGATATAAAATAATATTGAATGTCAACTGTAATTGAAAAATGAAGAAATGTCAAAGGAAAAAAATTATAGATCATCCTTTCTGTGCCGCGTATTGAGCTTGGTTCTGGGGCCACGAAGGTGAGTAAAACAAATGCTCGCCAGGCATTTGCCTCTCTAGATGCGGCTTCATTGCATTTATTTGTTTATTTATTTTCTCCTGGGATGGGAGGTGACTGGAACCGGGCAACTGAAGAGGCCGATCGCGTTGACATATGTGTTCCAAGTCCCAGATGCCCGGAAGATGCAAGTACAGAGCGGCCAGATTTTAAAAGTCGCCTTCCTTATACTTCATGGCGCGTGGAAGTGTTCCAGATCTTGATTGGGGTGCTAGTTATACAGACGAATACATTTGTCAGAAGCTCATCAAAGTGTACCCTAAGATCTGCACGTTGCCCTGTGTAAACTTTACCTTCAAAATCACATTTCAAATGGAAATGGAAAAGAAGCCGTGAAGCCACAGTCCAGGAAAGGACGTTTTAATCAGGCACGAAACCTGATTTTGAAAGTTTACTCTAAACTTTTGATAGTTTCAAGGGGCTGGTGCCCACCAAACGCTGTGGTCCCTAAGCCCCGGCCCTCTGCCATGCAGGCATGTGCCCTCCCGGGGACCTGCTGCGCCCTTGGACTGGCTGCGCCTGCTGCTGCTGCTTCTGGAGTAGTCTTGCCCCGTGCCAGCAGGCCTCCGTGGTCCCGCCACCCCCAGGAAGCCTGTCCTGGTCTCTTCAGCCAGCCTACGTGACCTTTCCCTTTTCCGCTTCATTTGAACCACCTGCCTTAACAGAACCTGACCCTTTATTACTCGGTGCCTTTTATCTTCTCACTTGGTGCTTTTAAAGAGCGTAGAACATCATCTCGCATGGAGTAAGTGCTCAGTAAATGATTGTTGTCCTTGTCGTTGTCGTTTACGCTCTCATCTGTCTCCCTGGGGCCTGTGTCCTGGATGGACGTACCAGCCTGGCGGGGGCTGAACTGTGTCCCTTCAGTGACCAGCATGATGCCGGACACTTGCGACCATTGAGATCTTTGCAGATGTGTGCAAACTCCAGGCAAACTCTGAGCCCGTAGAGTTGGGCACGTTGACCACATCAGGGGTGTAACTGAGGCACATTCTGGCAGAGATTTCTGAGCTTAGATGCAGCGCCAACCAGGTGGCATGAGGAGGGAGGGCATCCCGGAATCTGAAACCTCTCTCAAGCTCCACACCTGAGAGAGCTGGGGGGAAGCCTGGTCTCCAGCCCAGCCTAGCGGCAGAGGGTGGGGCTTCAGAGTACCTGTGCCTGTGGATGGGAGCCTCCTGTGGCACCCCAGGGTGGGATAATGAGATGCCACTTGATGACAACAGCCCTGCCTTTCAAAGTGACAATCAGCAAAGGGGCAGCATGACAATGACACCTGCTCATGGCCCCGCCCACCTCAGTCTTCCAGGGCTGGGCCACCCTGCTCATTAGGTTCGCATCTGTCCCCGCCAGCCTGCCTGCAGCTGATGCTCATTAATCCCGGAGCCCCGGGCCCGGTGGGCCAACAGAAGCTGAGCTTTTCGGGCCATTTATGGCGATGGGCTGGGCCGGAGCTGCTAGACTGATTTCTAATTGGGCTGGGGGGGCGCCCCTGTGTCCCTAGGGTCCAGGCTCCAAACTAGGCCAGTTCAGGAGGGTGGCTTTGCTCACTGGCTTTATGAAAAGGACCAATACACGGATGAGGTTCCTGCTAGACCCGCACAGCAGCAGCTCTGCAGAGCCGATTCCCATACACCCCAGGGGCCTCTTGGCTGATGCCTCCACCTCTCCAACCCTCCACCCCACCGTGCCAGGTGCTTCCTTGTTTGGGAGACTCAACAGAACCTCCCCTGGTGAGGACACGGTCCCTTACAGAGGGCAGAACACTTACTAGGGTCTGCACTGGCCAACGTTGGGAATCAGCCTCCTGAACTCACAACGGTTTTGCAAGAGAATAACAGTAACGAAAACAGCAGGTGATAGGACAGACTGCTTACTACTATCTCCTTGGCATTGACTGAAGGCTTCAGGTGTCATTCAATGAGGCGTACGGAAGAACTGTTGTCAGGACCATGTCGCAGATGAAGAAACCGAGGCACAGAAGGTTAAGAACCTGCCTAAGGTTATTTACACACCTTAGTAGCGACAGAGCTCAGCTCTGGATCAGGTGACCTAGCTCAGGGTTTCGGTGTCTTCGCTCTCTGCTGTCCCAGGGCAGCACTTGGCATGACCAGCCTGGGTCCGATGGGTGTCAGAGATGCTGGGAGCCTCCACAGTGAGACCAGGTTGAGGGGGGCGTAGGCGGGCAGGTCCGAGCTGATGGAAGAGAAGGTGGCTGGGAGCTGAGAAACTGGAATTCCAATTTCATCCCAGCTACAAAGCAGCTGTGTGAGGTTAAATATATAACCTCCCTGCTCTGTGCCCTCAGCCAAACTGGCATACTATAATTAGTGATTTTGTAAAAATACCCGCCTGCAGTAAATGTACAAGTACCTAGAAAAAAATTAATAATGACAGCAGGAACTGCCTGGGCGCAGCAGGAAGGCCCCAGCGTCGTGAGCACCCACCTGGAAGATAGCAGCGCCTTTCCCGCGACAGGACCGTGGGCACTGGCCGGCTAGGTGTCCTGCGCCAGGGTGAATTCTGGCTCTCCTGACTTCCTGCTCTTTCCGTGTTTTGGAGAGGTGGCTGCACTTCCGGGAAGCGCAGGTCTGCTCTCCTCTGCCTGGGCCTCCTGCCTCTGGCATGGGCTTCCATGAGCACAGGGGGAGGACAGGAGCTCCTACCTCTCCTGCTCCTGGAGTTTTTCCTTCCCCTTCTCTCCACTTCTCCTTGCCTCTCCCTCCCCGCCCCCTGCCCTCCCTCTCTCCGCTGCCTCACTCTCATCAAAGACAGATCTCAGTATCCAAACTGTGAACCCAACTGTCTCCATTGCTGCAGGTTTCAGAGCAGCCGCGTGACGGTGGCGCTTTTTCTGGCACCAGAAGCTGCTGATGCATAATTCAACAAACAATCCAGAACTGCATCAGGATCCAAATTACTCACATCAGAGGGATTTTGATGTTAAACACCGTCCCTTAAAACCCACTCCATTCATGGCGGTCTCTGCGCTTTTATCTTGCAGTATTAGTAAAAAATTTGGGAAGGCTGGGAGTTTTAGCTTAAAACTGATGGCTGGGTATCCCTGTGGAGAACGGGGGGGTAGTGTGAGGTCCCCAGCCCCCATCCCTGGGCCAGCTGTCACAGGCAGGTGCCCAGGGCGGGGTCTTCAGGCTGGATTCCTCCAGGCTCCAGGTGGGCATGGGCCAGGTCTAGCCCTGGGATCTCCAGTCCTTCTAGAAGATCCATCCCCCATAAATGCAGAGCCTTGCCCTGAAGAAGACAACATGCCAGTTCATGGTGGAGAGGCCATGCTGCATAGTGGTTAAGCGTACGGGCTTTGGAAAGGGACTCTTGGGGTTTGTTTTGGCTCTGGCAGTAATCAGCTATTTGATTCTGCATGGTACTTAACCCCTCTGTGCATTTTTTCCTTATCTGTAAAGTGTAGAAAATAATAGTGCTTACTTTACAGTGCTGTTGTGAAAACTAGAGTTAATATCTGTGAGTGCTACATAAATATTGGCCATTGTTATTATTATTCTAGAAACTTCCATGGATACCTAGGAAACTCCTGGGTTTCCCCATTTGCTTCATGGAATCTCCAAATTTCAAAGCACTCTGCTTCTACCCCAGCAGCATCCATAACCAGATATGAACTTTATAAGTTGGAAGGACCTGGTGGCCCACAATACTCGGAAAATAATTTCACGCCCCCAGACCACAGCTGTATTCCTCAGACTTATGGCTACCATTCCAGAGCAGGGCTCTCTCTGGGTTCTTCTCTCCTCAGGTTTTTATTTATTTCCTCTTCACACAGACCTTCAGAATCTAAAGAAACTTCTCACCCATCTTGCCTACACCTCCATCTTCCTCTCTGCCTGGACAGCCACCAGCCAGCCCCTTGTCCTCAGCCAAGCCAGCCAGCCTCTGTAAACCCACCGCCCCGTCATCTTGCAGCAGACCCCTGGGCACTTTCTAGGTGGCTGGACAGGCCGCTGTGGCCAGCCGGCACTCCAGCCCAGCCCCAAATACCTAATTGAGTGTTTCCTTCGCTATTTTCAGGAGTGGAAACTGGGGTTATCTGATCTATAACCCTCGTGACTACTTATCAGGGGCTGTGGTTGTCACCCACTAGCTGGACAGGCATAGCTTCACTTCCATGGAGCGTGCAGCTGGCCCCAACTGCTGCTGGGAGGCAGGGCCATGTTTTCACGGGATGCGGACTCGGGTCTCTGAGGACTGCGAATTCCCAGAGCTGCACCTGGAGCTCCCAGGGCTGGAGGATCTGGGCCGCAGAGCGCGAGGAAGGACTCTGGCTTAACTGAGGGAGAGTGTAAGAGCAGAGGAAGGGCAAGAGTTCAGGGGAAACAGAAAACAACACAAGGGGCGGACCAGCTGCGTCTTCCTGGCGACCGGAACCCCTGGGCAGGGGCGATGGGAGAAAGTGGGGAAAGCACTTCATGGATCTTTGTGATTTCCTCCTCGGTACAGTGGGGCCCATGCTTTATACCAACTCAGTCTTAATAATCCCATGCTGTATGCAAGGTGCCTTGTAAATGATGGCCAGCTTTAGCACCGAGAGGCGAGGGAATTCACCCGATGTCACACAGCAGTAGAAATGGTGGAGTGGAAATGAGGACCTAGTTCTCTTTTCTACAGTCGAAGCACTGTGCAGCAGCCTGACAGCTAACCTCTCGGACGACAGAAACGTCCAGGCTCAGAGAGGTGAAGTGACTTGCCCAATGTCACACAGCTCCTTTGTGGCAGAGTTAGGACTAGAACCCAGGTTTCCTAACTCTGAATCTTGCATTTGTGTCACTTCCCACCCCTAATCACTTTTCGCTGGTCTCTTCACCTGCTCCCCTCATTAGCTAGGGAGGAGGGTCCTCCTAGGGACTGGCATCTGCTGGTGCCATCTGCACTGAAATCGGCCTGGGTGTCTCAAGGGGGTAGGACAGAGGCAGCCCTACAAGCTGGGCATCACTTCAGAGGGAAGCTGGCCCCATCCCGGCACACGGGCTGAATGGAAGAGCAGGCTTTGCACAGCCACAAACTGCTCCCACCACTCTGCCCCCACCCCTCCCATGTGTCCTGGGCTTCAGCCAGGGCTCGGAACTAAATAAATTCTGGATGGCTGCTAGCCAGACAGACACCCAGGTTGTCAGGGGATTGGGGAAGGTCAGAGAGGGATGCCAGTTAGCATAAAGGGGGAAAAATAGTGGGTGGGTGTAAATTAGTGGCCTATGTCTCAAAAGCTCCGCGCCTGGAATCGTAATGGACCTCACCAGAAGCTGGCGGAGGATTCTAGATTGTAACACAACGCTCCTTCCGAGTCCAGCCCTGGCTTTCCTGTTACATGCTGAAAATGGCACGGGTCACTGTCCTGGTACCAGCCACCCTCCTAAGTTCCAACCACCCTCCTAAGTTCCATCCACACTGAGCCCATTGGAAGCCTCTAATGGCTCTTGCTCCCTCTGCTCCCACGTGCAGCCAGGTGCCTCTTCTGTGGCTCTGACGGCCCTCTGCTTCCCCCGCCGTGACTGTTTACTTTTCTGTCTTTCCTTCTAGCCTAAAGATTTCTAGAGGGTCAGGGCTGCATCCTGTTCACCTCTGAATTCCCGGTGCTAAGCACAGCGTCACATAACAGGTGCTCAATAGTATTTCTCAGATGAATGAATGAATAAGTGCGTGAATGTCGAGCTAACAAAATTAGGACCTGAGAGGTGAGCTGGTTGGGGCTTGCAGCCATGACCAGCCCCGTCCAAAGCTGATAGGTAGTGCTGTTTGCTCTCCCCACATTGTTGGTCTGACGTCTGGGTCAGAGCCAAATACAGCATCTCTGATCTGTGGGGCCTTGAGTCTAAAACCCATTCAGTCACCTACTAAGCGCAAGGCAGTCTTAGGGGCTGGGCTGATAATCAGATGAAAGAGATGGTTTCCCTGACCTTGAGGGGGGTCACAGCCTGGTGGGGGTGGGGGGTTCACACAGAAACCACCTGTTGTAGAGCTATAGCAGAGGGAGTCACCAATGGCTATGGGAGCCTGGGATGGAGGACGGAAACTCTCCTCGGGAGGCCGGGGCCGGCTTGGGCTGTGAGGCCCGTGGTGGTGGAAAGTGGTACTGACCCAGAGGGGAGCACTGGGCTGGAGGAAGTAAGCGAAACCTTCCAAATAAAGAGTGGGTGCAGGGTGGATAACAGCATGTGCCAAGTCAGAGGAGTGCATTGACTGCCCGGATGGGGAAGCGCTATAGTTTTATTTGGCTCGAGGGTGGGGAGAGGAGGGGTGGGTCGAGGCCTGGCTGGAGAGGGTGCTGTGAAGTACCTTCGTGCTAACCCGAGAAGAGCGCCTTCCACGGACTTGACCGCTGGGCATGGCTGCTCAGGCAGACGGAGAGGGTCAGCATATCCTGGGCTGCAGGGTTTTCTGTGAATGATCACCTCTTATCTGCTGACCACCCCTGGGCCCAGCAAGATGCTAGTGGCTGTGTCCGCACCCCGGTTCGAGGCACCTGGAAGCGTGCAGTGACCAGGACAACCCTGGTTTAGAGCATCGCCGCAGCCTGCAACAGCAGGGCTCCTCAGGATGGTCCCGAGGAGGCGGAATGCTGGCTGTTGCCACAGTAATGGCCAGGAGGAAGCATGGCGACATAGGACGCCTGGCTCCCCGCCTTGCTGCAGAAGGGCCCTGAGGCCAGGCAGGAGCTGCCGGGGGCGCCCGCCCCTGTCCAGGGCATTGGCTCCCCAGGTGGCTCTTTCCAGCTTGGGGTGTCACGGCTGATCTTCGAGAGAACTGGGAAACTCGGGGAGTGGCTTCCCTGGGAGGAGTCAGAGGACAGAGTGGGAGGGCCATCTTTATCCATGTATTAGAGAATGAACCGGAAAGACAAGTTACAGCCTAATAATAACCAGGTTCACATTTAGATACTATGTAAGGGCTAGTTAGCTGTGTTTCCGCCCTTGGTGACATGCCTTCCTTCCTTTATACATTTTTTTTTTTTATGCATTCCGTTGTTAATGCAGTAACTGTTTATTGTCTGTTGTGCACTGGGTGCAGGGACTCTGCCATCAAGCACTTCTGATCTAGAAGGAGGACAGAAGTGTAAATAAGTGCTTCCCACATGCTGGCTGCGTACCTGTCCCCTGCCTTTTGTCTGAGCTCTGGACCTCTACACTCCCTACGGACTATAAAGACCCCCTCGGGGGCTCTCTTGCATCTGACTCCTGGTTGCATGGGACAATGACAGCAGACTAGAGTGGAAAAGAAAGAAGTTGGAGGATTTAATCCCAGTCTCTCACCCCTACGCTCTCCCACTCCCCACTGGGTAGCCTCGGGCTGGCTGCCTCCTTTACCTGCAGGCACTTCTCCTTTCAGCTTCCAGTCACCATTCCCACCCGTTTCTCCTTTAGGTCGAAGGGCAGCAGGTCCCTCACTTCTCTCAGCCCTGGGATATTGCACATCCCTTGAGGTATCCCCTTAGTTCACACAGGAGAGTCAGCAAATAATTAGACTATCAGCACGCGTCGTCCCCACTAGCAGAAGACAGCCTCCCAGGGGTCCCGCTGTCCTCTCCCACACCCTTTGCCGACCTGCACCTCACCCTCATTTGCACCAAGAAGCGAACAAGAATGGGAAAGCTCAAGTAAGAGAAGAGCCGTGGATTCTCCCCGCCCCGATTTTCTCTGTCCTGGCCCCAATACTGCGCATTCCTCCTTGTATTTCTCACATGTCCCTTGTCCACCTGATGCCACGCTGCGGCATGTGACCACACCCACGTCCATGTCACCCATCTGCTCCTACCAGCCTCTGGTGCCCTTCCGTGCTTCTGGCTGGGGCGGAATGACCTTTCTGTCATGCTAACTATGTTTTGGAGGGGAGCAGAAACAGGCCCCATCTCGCCTTTCCCTGTTCAGGTGGGGAAGGTTAGAGAAGGGAAGTGCCCTCGGACGGGCGGCACTTGGGAGACAGGACTCGAGCTCCCTCTCCAGGCCCCTTCCTGCCCCACCGCCTTCTCTTTTCACTGACTTTTGAGTTGCCAGAAAAGAATTTCCCTTCTCCTTACAGGCACCGTTTTCTGAGATTACAACACAAAAGGAGAAAGGGAAAGGCCTTGGCGGGCTCATGCCCAACCATGTGAGGAAGTAAAAACAAAACTGAACTTTCAGGGAGTCCCAAGGGCACGCTGCAATGCTGGGTGTGGACGGGAATTCCTCAGGAAACACTGACGGTGGGGTGTTGCTGGTGACAAAGTGGGCGAGGACGCATGGGGTGAGGAATCTGGGCTCGTGCAGTGGCACGTACCGGAGCTCGCTCTGTCCAAAGGGAAAGGGAGTGACAGCTATGTTTGCATCTGGGCCTTTCTGTTTGAGGACGCTGTCACCTCCTGCCGGGGCTTTGGTAGACCATCACCCCTGCTCTGAGCTCCTCGTCACGGTTTGTGTGATTCAGGTTCCTCTCAAATAGTTAGGACTTGACAGAAAGAAGACCCACCCTGGAGCATGGAATAATAAAGGCAAATCCTCCCTAGAATGTCCCAGAACTGGACCGGAAGAGAGACAGGGGTCAACCCGAGGAGCCCCAGGCTTGCGTGGGTCCTGAATTCTACAACCTAGAGGTCGACACGGGTCCTGCTTTGGCCACCCTTGAAGCCAGCGTGTCCTCAATGAGGGCCCTGAGGTCTCTGGGGACCCCTTGGAGAAGTAATTGGGTGAAACTCCTTGTGACTTATTCTCCAAAGAGTTGGATGGCTGGACCCTCTAGTTGGGTAGGTCAAAATACACGGTCAAGATCAAATGAAATACATTAATAAGGAGACCATGTTTTCTGAACCAAAACTGAGAGTTGGGCTGGACAGTTAAGACATGATACTGAGTAACCAAATCATCAAGGTGAAGGAACATCCAGGGGCGGGGCTTAATGTGCGTGCTTGACTCACGAGTCACTCTTTCTTTTCATTATCTTAGGCAGCAACACAAACAAGCTGGATAACTTTGGGCAAGACACTTTCCCACTTAGAACCTCAGTTTTGAGGATCTCCCAGCCCTGCGAATCGATAATTTTAGGTGAAAGAGGAGAGGACCCCCATAAGGGTCAGACTGAGGTGAGAGTAACAGCGCGGCTGGGCCATAAAGGAGAGGGTGGCTCTCAGGAAGGGGAACCCAGGAACGGCTGCACCCAGTCCATTCTGCCTCCAGAGAATGGGGCCTCTTGTGAGTCTGTGCAAATCTCTCATGACTTCCTTGGGTTGGACTAATCGGGCTGTGACTTCTTTCCTCCCTCACACTCGGGTTCAATGTGCTAATTAAGGAGTGGGGCTGCTCCTCAGTGGGAGCTGACTGAAGGGTCTGCAGCCCCAGACAGAGGCGTAGCCATGCTGGAGGAGGGCTGCAGAAAGCAGCCCGCTGGGGGCCGCCGGCCTCCCTGGCACTCAGCTGGAGACAGAGCTCGGGCGCAGAGTCCTTAATGGCCAAGCAGATTAGGAACATGGTTCCGGCTGAGGGCGCAGAGCCCAGGGGAACGAAAATCAAACTCCTCGCAGCCAGTCAAGCAGCTAAGCAGACAAGATCTAAATAAACACGCTTCTGTCTCCAGCCTGGCCGGCCCCCCTCTCAGTCGCGGAATCGGGTTATCGCCTCTGACACCCTGACCTTGGACTCCCTGCCTGACCATGGTGAAGCTCCAGATTTCCCAATGTCAGATTCAGACACCTCTCACCCTCTGTGCTCACTCTGCTGGGCCCATCTGGGGGCTGGCGCGCATGCGCAGGGGTCCTCTGGCGGCCACAGAGTAATCCAGCCGCAGACGGGCTGTGTGGGCCTCCAGGCTTTTCTTCGCCGCCCTGGCCCCGCTGCCCGACTCCCGTGAAATGTTTCAGCCTGAAGGCTCTACGGAGTTTTACACCCACCTTCCACGCCCCAACTTAGTCAAGACGCTTCTGCATTAAGTATCTCCTGTATTCAGAG
>PVJD01010763.1:0-51121 GCA_004026545.1 Mormoops blainvillei
TGAGGGTTCCATTTTCTCCATATCCTTGCCAACACTTGTTATCTCTTGTGTTTTTTACAATAGCCATGCTAACAGGTGTGAAGTGATATCTCATTGTGATTTGGATTTGCATTTCCCTGATTAGTGACGTTGAGCATCTTTTGAATATCTTCTTTGGAAAAAGAGGTCTGTTCAGGTCCTTTGCTCATTTTTAATTGAATTACAACAGATCCTTGAAAAACGTTGTTTCATTCAACATTATTTAGTCCTAACATGTAACACGGTAACACTGGTAAGAAAAAGATAATTGATTCCCGGCTGGGGCGACTGTCGGTGTGGAGTTGGCACTTTCTCCTCATGTCCGCGTGGGTTTTCTCCAGGCACCCCAGCTTCCTCCCACAACCCAAAGAGGTGCATACATGTGAGGTGAACCGGTATGTCTACATCGTCACAGTCTGAGTGTCAGCGGGTGCATGAGTGGCCCTGCAATGGTTGGGCGGCCAGTAGAATAGACTCAAGTGATGTGAGCAAGAGAAAGTCCGTTGCAAGAGACAAAGAGGAAGTAGAGCCTGACTTTGCTGAAGGAGAACCATCTCCAGCTGAGTGATCCCCTACCCCTCACCCTTATTGAAACTTGCAATGCATGAAGGAAATTTCAATCCACCTTCCCCTCTCCAACTTTAAAAATTCAGCTTGCTCTGCCAACTCCCCATCAGGATGCCCACGAACATCAGACAGTCCTCTGCCTCGGTTGATTCATCTACCAATTTCTCTGCCACTGCTACAGGGTCACTTAGAGCTGACTGTTTCTTCCCTCCACATCTTTTACATTTCCTCTAGCCAAGAGTACAATAGGATATTTTTCAAGTCCTGTCTGCTCTTTGTTTGTTTTTCCCTGCCCCAAGCCCATCTACTTGTTTCTGACCGGTGGTAGGGAAGCCAGTCTTTCTGACAGCTAGAGACTTAAATAGATCACAGCCCCTAATGGACCTTACAATAAATAGCTATATCGCTCTGCGTGATGGCCTCTCTGAGAGTGCGCTCTAAAGCTGGCCGAGGCATTAGCCCGGCACATTTGTACACCGTAACTCCCGTTCGTATGTTGTGTTCCACGGGGAGCATCCTGAACCAAATTTGGCATTTTGCAAAGTCCAGCAAGAGCTTTTTTGGGGCAGAGCTTTAATAAAAATTTCTCTCTGAGGCTTACACCGGGCAGGGAGCTTTGAAGATAAGCGTAATTGTGATAGCAATAATACCCCCATTTACCGAGCTCTTACTATATTTGAGGCACTGTGCTAAGTAGTACACCTGCATATCTCATTTAATCTTTGCTACGGGTCTTTGAGATATAGGTACAGCGATTATTCTAGCTTTGCAAATGAGAAAATTGGGGCTCCGAGAGGAGAAGTCGTTTGTCCCACCTCCAGAGTATCTGACTCTGTATGTCTGGGGTTCGACCCGAAAATTTGCATTTCTATCAAGTTTCCACGTGATACCACTGGTCTAGGGAACCAGATTTGAGAGCCACTGCGTTTTTGAGCGTATGGCTTCTGCTGGTGCTTCACCCGTTCACTGACGCTGACTGTCACTACAGTTCAGCCAGTAAGTTTCATTACCCCCTTTTGAGGTTTAGGAGAGGGAAGTGGCTTTTACTCAGAAACACAGGTGTGGCTGACTTCATTTCTACTCGTCTGCACACTGCACTGAAGAAGCTTTTATGGACCCAGACACATGGAGGGCTTGAGAAATAATTTGTGTTAAGATTCTTGATGCGGTTTTTAAAACCATTGGGTCAAATCAAGAGTCCCCTCCAACCAGGACTTTGCCGTGCTTGGATCAGTGCAAGGAGCGTGAGGAAAGCCTCACGGGCTCTCCCTTCTGGTGCTTTTGCTCTGACCTGGGTATTTGTCCGGGGGGCTTGGTAGGAAGGTCCCAGATTCTTCCTTCTACCCGTACATTTGCGGTTCATGACTCCACGTGCCCTGTGCCCAGAAACGACATCCCCGCTAACCTCAGCGCGGTAAATGGCCCTCTGGTGGACTGAAAGAGTGAATGCAACTTCCGAAAGGTTTAACGTGGGAAGCACAGAGCCACAGAAGGCGCCTGCCTTTTGAGTCTCAATTCTGGCTGTGAAGTCACCTGAGGGAGGTGAAAAATGCCGACAGCCAGCCGCAGTAGAAGGGCTGGGGGACTCTAGTGTCTCAGACATGGCCAACAGTGTGGGAATCGACTGTGGGAGCCGGGGGTGGGAGGGGGGAAAAATTGGGACAGCCGTAACAGAGTAACAATAAAAGCGATTATAAAAAAAAATTTTAAAGCATTCCTGGTAACCTGAGATCAGCCAGGGGTAAGAACTGCTGTGGATGAATGAGAAGGTTGAGGGCTGATCCCTGAGATTCCAGCGCCCTGGGCCTGGGGAGGAAGGAACAAGAGAATTTGCAATTCTGACAAGCTGCCGGGTGAGGCGGATGCTGCCCGCCACACTCACACTTGGTGAAGTGCCCATCATTCATGTCATTTTCAGAGAACCCAACGTAGAACCATAGCGAGCTATGGCTTCAGGGCACACGACCAGCTCCCGGCACATCCAGGAGGAGGACTCAAGTCCTCTGACTTTAGCCTGGGGAGTGCTTGCTACTCAGCCCAGAATCTTCATTCATCCACTCAGCAGACATTTTTAAGGACAAATATGTGCTTGGCACTATTTTATGTGCTAGGGGTTTAGGACAAGAAAGATGGACAGAGTTTCTGTCCTCCCAAAGGTTATAGACTAGTAAAGTGGTCTCAGCCAGAGAGAACTGCACAGCTGCCCGCGCCCGGGACACTTGACAATGTCTAGAGACATTTCTGGTTGTCGCAACTGGGACAGAGGGAGAGGAATGCAACTGGCATTGAGTGGATAGAGGCCAGGGATGCTGCTCAAACATTCTACAGTGCACAAGAGAGCCCCCTGTAACTCAGAATGATCTGTCCCACAGTGCTGCGGGGGAGAAACCCGGGTATAGTGGGTAAAACAGGCATGTAAACAGGCAATTCAAATACACTGGTGCTGACCTCTGTGATGGAGGGGGTTGAGGGTGCTGTTGGATCCAGAGAAAGATCCCTCATGCCTGGACTATTATTCCCATGCTATAGATGTGGCACCTGTGGCCCAGTGAGATCACATGACTTGCCCAAAATGACACAGCTGATATGTAGTGGAGCTGGAATTAGATCCAGACACCTTGGCTCCCACAGTCCATAACCTTGACCACTCTGCTACATGCAAATAATAATTCAACATATTGGAGGCATGAGAAATTGAGTGGGGGAGAGGGGATACGGCCAGAATGCAGGCCACCTGAGTGGTTTAGGCATATCCCAGTGGCAGTGGGAAGACATTGAAGGATTTAGCTGGGAAAGGGACATATTTGATATCCAGGGAGTCGTGTAAGTCAAGGAGGAGCCCAGATTAAAAGTGAGTTCAGTTAGAGAAGCCTTCTGAATTCATGATCCTAGAGGAACTGTGGTTCCTTTGTATTCCAGGGACAGGTAAGCATTTCTGAGCTCCTTAAGAAATCTCACCGGCCCAGTATCTCTCCCCGCAAGTGTCAGGGGGTCATCTGTCATCCTGTGATAACATTAGAACAAGGTGGGAAAAAATGGGCTTCAGCGCTGCTTTTCGGAGGAATCTTCTCCGTAGCCGGCCCCATGGGGGTTAGCTAGCTTGCTAACTAGGATCTTGAAGACAGCAGAAGTGTTTGGTAATATAAACATACAGTTATTAGCTACGATTATAGGGGAAGCCGACTGCACCATGAGTATGCCCTCCCTAACTCCTCCTCACTGCCAATTTCAAGCTGCCTCCATTCCCCAAATTTCAGAAAAGGAGGAACTCAAACCTTGCGAGCAGCTCTGCATTGTTTATTTGTTATTTTTAAACAAATCAAATGGAAATTGATCTGCCTTCTCTGAAACACGGTGGCTGCCAAGTGGCCTGGCTCTCCTACAGATTTTAGTAGGTGAACCCCACCCGTTAGCCACGATCGCTTCAATTGTGAATAGTCAGAGAACTAATTATGAGCCTAGTGACATCGCCCTTACCAGCAGGTCACATCATCCACTACTAAGTGGGGTGAACGTGAGCCTCTCGTGCTTTGAAGGAAGCAGGTCCTTCCGGGGAACAGTCCGACACTCGTCGTCTCCAGGTTTCCCCCAAGGCAGCCGGGATCTAGTGAACTTCAGCTTTAAGGAGAGCCCTGCCCACCTCCCATTCCTTCCTTCTCCGCAAACAGTTACGGAGGACCTCAGTTTCAGACACGAGCCAAAGGGGCTGATATCCTGTGGGACAAGCCCGATGATGGACAGGTAACTACAGAAGACCATTGTCTGGTGGTGGTAAGGGCTGGGAAGGAAAGCAAACATCACACAGCCTAGAGTCGAGTCCTTAGAAGGGAGGCTTCTCTGAAGAGACAGCATCCCACAGAGAACTGACTGATGAGGAGGGTGTGGCCCTGCAGAAGATTCCAGCAAATGCAGAGGCCTGAGGAAGCAGCAAGCTTGAGGTGTTCAAGGGCAGGAGGGAGAATGGCCAGAGTGACTTGGAGCGGGAGGAGAATGTAGGCAAGTAGGCAGCTCCTCTCAGCTTCGCAGCGTCACCTGCTTAGAGGTATTCAGAGGGCAATGGGTCACTCCTGGAAGGCTTCAAGAGCGAGGCAAGCAGGATCAGTCTGAGAACGATGGAGAGAAGGGACAAAGGGTGCACACAGGGAGACTGATGACCACACGTGGCTGCTGGAGGTTTGGACGAAGATGCTTAGAGCAGAAAAGAGGAGAAGTGCAGGGGTCCCAGACATATTCTGGAGGTAGAGCCCCTGGGTGCTGGGTGATGGTGTTGGATGATGATCATCACAGGCCTCTGGACACATCACTGCATTTCCTCCTCAGACCAGTGGACAGAACACCTCTCTACAGGGCACCCTCTTCCCCACCCTGTTTCTTACTCACTTGCTGTGTGCCTGGGTTGGAGCTCTCGTTAAGTGCTCTGTCTCCGGTGATACCAACTCTGCAAAGCAAAAGACTTTTCTCAATAGTGAACCACAGTGGTTTCCAGAAAGCCTGCCATACAAATATGAAACAATGTATGTTATTTTTGGTTTTGGTTTATTTCTGGGTCACAAGGACCTTTCAGATTCTCATGAGGAGTGATGTGGGCTAACTCTCAGAAAAATGCGT
This sequence comes from Mormoops blainvillei, assembly GCA_004026545.1. Taxonomy (NCBI): domain Eukaryota; kingdom Metazoa; phylum Chordata; class Mammalia; order Chiroptera; family Mormoopidae; genus Mormoops; species Mormoops blainvillei. Next base: position 5,194 of record PVJD01010763.1, read on the forward strand.
GCGCTTTCCGGATAGTTAATACATTTATCCCCCTACAGACTATCCATGAACATGTGGGGAACCCGTAGGCCCCAGTAAAGATTCCCTTCTATCAAGCTCTCCCCCTTGATCTAACAGATCCTTAAATAACCTCCCCTTTTCAGCTTAGTGCCCCTCAGCATGCCGTGCCTCCCAAAGTCCTTGCCTGTCCTAAGGACTAGAACAAGGGGCAGTGCTCTCCGGGGTATCCCTTATTCCGCCCATTTCGAAAGGGGGGTAAACGGCCCTTGTTGCACCACGTGAGCTCATGGGGAAAAAAGAATCAGGAGTCCACGAGGACATCAGAAACCTGTGTTACACACCAGGCACTAGGGAAGGGCCACACTTTAGGGAAAGATTAAATAAGATTGTGTAAGCTGAGCGGGTCCGGGCAAGCGCAGGCACTCGAGAGCCTCATGTAAGAGCGCCCCTGCCCTCGCAGGCTGGGTTACTCGGAGCGGCAAATGAGGGAGCGTGCGTGGGAACCCTTCGCAGCCCTAACAGGCAGCACTTGAGGCACTGCGGCTCTCAGCGTTTGTCAAGATGTGCTTCCGAAGCTCCCTGCTCAGCCAACGGAGGTTCTGCAACTTCAAGCAAACAAACTCACTCTCTTCTCCGTCTGCCCCAACACCCTTTGAGGTAATTGGTGACATCCTAAGGAACTGGGGCTGGAAATTTTTCGCCTACACTCGTAAAGCAGGTTGAATTAAACAATGGTTGGATTCAGCTGAGTAGCTGGTGAATCACTGCTTATCGCTGGATGCGTTCCAAAATGCGGACGTATCTGGATTAGCTGGGAATGCACGGGGGCTGGGTAGGATTCTGATCGATCTGTTCAGGTTAGGCGAGGTTTCCCTTTTTGTTCCTGCCCTTGTGTTTACAAGGATTTTCAAAGAACCCAGCCCACTCTTCTTCTCCGTCAGTAGGAACTAAGGGGGAGGAGGAAGCCTCCGCGAGCTCTGGTCATGCCGGCATCACTGTTGTCAGGGTGATGGCCCCCGCCATGCCGAGGGCAGACAAGGACAGGTCATAGGTTGCATATTCAACGTGAAGGAGGACTGACTCCTGGACATTGGTACGCCTATAAAATAGAATCGTGTTTACCCCCTAGATACCGATGTCGTAAAACAATATTTAATGGCAAGAGAAGCTGTTATGTCTCCTCCCACCAATACAAGTAAAAAGACACGGTGAAGTCATAATTCCCAGTATCTCACAATGTGACCTTATTTGGAAATAAGGTAATTACAGATGTTATTAGTAAAAACGAGGCCATACAGGAGTAAGGTAGGCCTCTATTTCGATGTGCCTGGTGTCCTTATAAAAGGACAGGAGACGCAGCAGAGAGAGAGAGAGAGAACAGCATGTGACGGCAGAGGCAGGGATCGGAGCAGCCAGCTTCAAGCCAAGGAAAGCCAAGGGCTGCCAGCAACATGAGAAGCCAGAAACAGGCAGGAAGGACTCCCTACGGGTTTGCCAGGGAGCACGGCCCTGCCAACACCTTGATCTTAGACTTCTAGTTCCCAGACTGCGAGAAGATAAATTTCCGTTGTTTTCAGCCACCCAGGTTGTGGTGCTTTGTCTCTGCAGCTCTAGGAAATGAACACAGAAGCTGTTAATGCTATATTGCTAAGTGAAAAAGCAACTAATAAATCAGTGTGCAGAGTATGATCTCATTTATATAAAAATCATGATTAGGTAATTTCAAATGACAGGAAGGGTATACAATAAAATACAAAAACAGAGTTATCACTAGGTGACGGAATTGCAGGTTTCAATGTTTGTTGATTTTTCTAGTCCGTAGTTTCTTAATTTCCAAAACAAGTAGGTTATTAGCATAGTAGGAAAAGAGATTATTTTTTACAAGAGAGATAATTTCCCCTGGAAATACGACCCTCGCACAAAAACCTTGTACCACAAATAGCACATATTGAATTTGCTTCCTGAGGTCAGAGCCTTAAAACATTGCCTCTCTCACACGCAGATGCTCAGACTAAGGCTCCTCACTGAAAGAGAAGCAGGAGGAGGGTTCGTCTCCCTCGTTTTTAGAATCAGTGGCTCCCCGGCACCATCCGAGTGTGATCCACATAAGGTCTGCCAAGCCCAGCCCCTGCCAACTTCTCCACTCTCATTTCCCACATCCAGCCGCCCCACCAGTGCTGGTCGGCTTGTACCTACCCCTACACAGACAGGCATACACATCAGGTACAAATATCTATGTAGTAATACTCTGCCTCATTCCGAAGGGATCCTCATGTACCTTCCCACCTAAAACTATGCTGAGCCAAGCCTGAATGCCTTTGCTCATGTTGTTTTCTTTACCGAGACGTGCCTTCCCAGCTGAGTTTCAGCCATGCTAAGATCCTCAGCTTAAATACCCGTTCCTCCAAGAAGCCCTCCTTGGAGCCTCTGCCTTGTTAGGCCTTGTTGGGGCTTCCACCTTGTGCTGGCTGGCACGTAGTAGGTCCTCGTTTTCTACTAAAGAGAATAAAAATGGTAGCCCATGACTCTCCGCATTCTATAGGTAGGTAAAAATGGCGGCCTTCAGATCGATGGAACAGCCTTTTAGCAAGCAGCCCTTAGCTATATCAGTGTCCTTCCATCTGACTCAGGGAAAACTCTCTCCCAGGACTCTGCAAATAGCTCACTGCCCTTTGGGTTTATATGAAGATGTTCGGGGAAAGCTGCAAGTCTCAGAGGACTCAGGAAAGAAGGCTGGTTGAAGAATGGATCCATCCCACAACAGATTGCCGCATGAATGACCGCGCTCAGCCCCACACCACTCTGTCTTCCCTGCTCCCCTTCCGCCAGTGGAGAGAAAGGGTGACCTTCTCTGTTCCAGTGGCAAAGCCATGGCAACCAGGGATGTCGCCAAGATAATATTCACCCTTGGGATCATAATCTCTTGGTGGATGAGGACAGACTTAATGACTCCAGGACCAAAATTAGAGCCCGAGCTAATACGTGCCTTGTGACTCTGCTGAGGGAACAGATCACTTTAGTCCAATTCTGCTAAAATATGGAGTAAATTATATCAGTTGGTAATGAGTCCAGTATGGCAAAGTAAGCAAAAACAGAGACAGACATTTTACAATTGGCTGTTTGCTCTGTCTTCTTTCTCTCTGCACCACCTCCCTCCTCTGCTTACACACATGCATACATGGGGGGGCACACACATTCACACACACACACATATGCATGCACGTGCACACAGACACAGTTATGCACGCGCACACACACCCCTTTCCTGGAGTCCCATTACCATTTATTCTTCAGGGAGGCCATGGAAAGAACACAGATATTTTAAAGTCAAAACTGGGTTAGCATCCCAGCTCTTTCCACTAGTTAGCTGTGTTACCCCAAACAGCTTATTTACCTCTCTGAACCTCTATTTCTTTAGTTATAAAATGGGGATCTCACTAATATTTTTGCCAGTCATCATGACGGGCATGACGCATATTAGCTGCATGCCTATGGTTTGGAGAGTGAGTGAGCCTCCTTTCTCACCCCAGGGAGCCTAGATGTCAGTGGGAGGAAGGGGCCAAAGGCTCAGCACGCTTGAACATTGTTAGAGCCGTGGCAGCCACATCCTGGGAAAGTCATCTAGAAAACAGAGCCAATTGGAGGTGTTTGGTGACAATCAGAAATCACAAAGAACACCATGTAACACAGTAGTCTTTGAAATACCCATTAGCACAAACTGTTAAGAAAAAAAGCAAAGAGAGCCAAAGCATCATTCAGCACTCCATTTCAGACTGACATGCTTTAATCTAGCTTTTACATTTTTAATTATGTTAATCTAATTTTAGACATTAATGAGATTGTGGCGCACCATATTTATTTCCACTTCAGCTTGTTTTCTTTCCTACTCCACCCCCGCCCCCGACCCGCTGCCCAACCTGGCCAAACAGTGAAGGATGGTGGGGTTAGCCGCTTCCTTGGCCTGCCGGGGACCACTTCCCAGTGCACCTCTGCCTGGCTGTCCAAAGTGTGGCATACCGGCCGGCGGCAGCGGCGTCGACCGGGAGCTTGCTGGAAATACCGAATCTCAGGCCCCACTCCAGACCTACTAAATCAGAATCTGCACTTTCAAAACATCCCCCAGGCATCTCGAGTACGTTAAAGCATGAGAAGCACTGTATTCGAGGACTCTCTAGACACGGGGTGATGTTTCTGTGAATGCGGGTGGTCCGTGGACCCATGAGCCGCAGTGGGCTGGGAACCTCGTCAAAGCCAACCCGTTGTTTTTCCAGGGTTTTTGTCATTCTTGTTCTTGTTTACATTTCACTTGGGGACATGAGGGAACACGCTGTCCTAAAAATTCCAAAGCCCGAGAGGAACGTCAGTCCTTTGGCCACCCGAGTTTGGTTCTTTCACTGTTAGCGGCAGTAGTGACGGGGCCCTGGAGAGAGTAAGCAGAGCTCATCTCTATTCTGTGTCGACTCTGTGCCGGGCCCTGTTCTCAGTGCTTTACAGGTAACAGTTCATGTCGCCCTTCCAGCTTCTCTGGGAAGGGGGGGCCGCTCTTACCCCGTTTCACAGATGAGAAAATGGAGGCTCTCAAGTATTGGTGACTCTCCCAAGATTAGAGCTAGTTGGGCTCGGAACCCAAGAGTCTGACTCCAGAGCCTGAACTCTTACCAGTTACGCACCCTGGTGGACTCCGACTTAAGTGAGACCCTCATTACTTCACCCGGCAAATAGTCACAGAGCACCTACAGAGTCCTAGGCATGTGTGGAACACTGGGGATAGGACCGTGGATGGAGACAAAGATTTCACCCCAGGGAGCTTACAGGATAGTGCGAAGGAAGGATATTGACCAGATAATCACACACACATGCACACATATGCACACGTGTGTCCTTACAAATGGAGAGCGTGTTTGGGAGAAAAGACACACAGCGCTCTTCGAGGAACTGGCAGGGGGAGCTACTTGATGTAGTGTCAGGCTGGGCCTCCCTGGGAGAAGATCTTTGAGCTCAGGGGGCACAAACTGTCCAAAAAGAGACAAAGCGTGATGACGCACTTGTGGGAGGGGTACCCAGGATGTGTGGAGCATCTTAAAGGTGGAGGGCACAGGAAGCAAAGGGGATGGGGTTGTCTGTCCGGTGGGGGAGAGAGACAGGCCCCACCAGGAAGACTTTGGAGGCCATGCTATAAACGTCCTTATTCATGGTCCCATTATCGTCACACAGTCCCTCTCAGCATCTTAGGGTATCTCTCCACTCTCGTCTTATCATACCCTTGTCCCCTTTCCCCATACTCCAAGCTTTCCCGTCCCCCTCGTCCTTTTAGGCTTCAGCCCTGATCCACGTCAGTACGGGTTTGTAGCGAGAGTCATCAGGACAGAGCTGGTTGCATATGACAGAAGCCCCACTCAAAGGGGCTTGCTTAACCCTGGATTGTCCAGCTTCAGGGACAGCTGGATTCAGGTGCTCTGCCCTGTCATTGGGAGTTCCTTCTCTCCATCTTTGGACTCTGACCTCCTAGGTCCACTTCATCTTCAGTGGGCCCCCTCCAGCTCTAGACCTTATTAACAGCCAAGCAAACCTCTTTCCTAATCGTTCTGTAACCGTCGCAAGAAGAAGTCCCAGTGGCCTAGCTTGGATGGTGCGCTTATCATGCTAATACTTTGTTTTGCCAGGCCAGGGCACCACCCCTGGAGCCCAAGGCTCCCTAATGCTCTTAAGAAAGTGTGAATAGTGACCATTTCAGGCATGATGGACTTGGGGGGAGGGGACTAGAGAGAGGGAACCGTGGCTGGCTTCTTGGTGCTTTTTAACACCTCATTTGCAGTTACCCTTTACTCTGTCCCTAATAGCAGGGCAACGGAATCATTCTTAGCTAGGGAAATTTACTCCAAGTATAAAATGCCATTGGTTATTTTTAAAATGCTGTACTGAAAGTAAACTTTTATCATAGAACACATGCTGGCTTTGGAAATGTCTTAGAACCCAGAGGACGCGATTGCGTGCCCTAGTAGACCTGAGGTCATGGGCGAGGCATCTGGAAAACCCCAAGTAATCAATTCTCGTCTTATTTTCCCAGAGTTGCTGTGTTCTGCTCTCTCATCCCCAGCAGTGTGTCCTATGATAATAAGAACATAGTCAATATCTACTGAGGATGGAATTCTCTATCTTGGGCAAAGGGGAGAAGAAGCAGACAGACACCCAGACAAACAAAAAGAGGAGCTGACAGACGCAGATATAAATGGAGAGAGCAAGAAACCAAAAATAAAGAGTTGGCTTGCAGAGGAGTTTGGGGAAATGCCCCAAACACAAGTGTAAAATTGATCAAGATCCCATTTGTGCATGGATATGATGCTTGGGCAGAAGGACAGGAAGCACTTTGAGCTGGAATTTTCTAGGAACTGTGGACAGTTCCTGTGCCTGGAAGGGGAAAGGAGGAGGGGGGACCAGTGACAGGAGTCTACTCTTCTGGGAGCTTTCTCCCGCCCGTGGAGACAGTGCAGGCAAACCGTGTCTGCCTCCAGCTCAGACCATGCACGTGGTGTCCCCAACCAACGCAGACACACTCACCCCTGTCCTGTTGTTGATAAGACATTTACAAATTCAGTGAAAGAAAAATGTGGTCATTTATACTGCTGCATTGTAAAGCTTGACATTAGTGGAGCTATTGGAGTCCATGAATCACAGAAGGAGGTAAAAATTCAAATGGATATAAATGCCCATTAATAGTGGGAAAGTTAAATAAATTACACTTCATCCATATCATGGAATAATGTGAAGGCATTATAAAAATGAGGCAGACCTTTATGGAGTGCCACGGAAAGATCTCCAAGAAATGTTAAGTTAAATAAAAAGGCAAATTGCAGAACAATACCTATAGTATGATTCCATTTATTTGTGCTAGAAAAAAAATCTTTGTGTGTAAGTGCACAGATAAAGAATCTATGCCAAGCAGTATAGTAATGATCTCCTGGGAGGAACTGAGCGTAGTAGGATTAGATTTCCATAATTTGTATACATTTATATTCTGTATATATTTTCACTGCCAGGCTATTTTCAATGAAAAATAATACATACGTAAATGGCATCATTGTACTTACCCTGTGAGAGATAACAATGAAAGTTAGTGATTTGGAGAAACAGAAAAAAATTAGTTAATTTACTCACCTTCAGCCTCATCACTGTTCCCACCATCACCATCAGCACCACTGATATTCCACATCTGGCCACTTCGGTCTATTTGTGATTCTCCTGCCCAGGCTGGAATACTCTCCATCCTACCACTCTCCACCATTCTGCTCCATCCACAGGCTTGTTTTTATGCATTTTGCTCAAAAACATTTAGACTCCAGAGGTGATGCCATTCCTACAATCACAGAATACAATGTATTAGTCAGGACAAGCATGGATATGCTGCAGTAACAAATGATCCCTAAATCTTAGTGCATCAGAATAACAGGGATTTATTTCTTGCTCATGTTTTGAGTCCATTACAGGTCAGATGTGGCTCTGCTGCAAATTTTCTTCAACCCCTGGGATCCAGGGTTAATGTCTGGAGCAGGCCCTATCTGGGATATTGCTGTTGTCATGTTGAAAGCAAGATGAGATCAGAGTGAACCATGCAATGGCTCTTAGACTTTCTTCCTGGAAGAGAAGAGGCTCACATCACTACTGCTCATGTTTTACTGACTAACATAAGTCACATGGCCAAGACCAATGGCCAAAGGGTTAGAGTCCCACTGGGTGGTGGGATAGGGTTGGGGGTATTATGAGGAGTGAGCAGCAGATATTTTTGAACAATAATATATTCATGCATGGTTTCTGAAGACCCAAACCACAGCAAATATTTCCGGATAGACCACCGTGGGCTGGACACTGTGCCACATGGAGGGAGATGAAGACAACTCATAACAATAAAAACTAGAAGTTTTTAGGCTTTATTACCCCAGATATGGTGCTAAACACATTGTATGCATCAACTCATTTAGTTTTTCCTTCAGCTATTATTAGAAACAAGCAACAGAGACTAAGGAAAGCCATGTCACTTGCCCAAGTTCACACAACCACTGCTGTCCAGGGCATTTTATTCTCCGGGTTATCCTAGCGTATGCCCCAGACTTTAAGTAGAAAGGTTGCTTATTAGTTTAGGCTTTTCAAGAGTTACTTAGTAACTTATCAATCACCCATCAACCGCTAGAACTGAGCTGAGCTCTTAGGCTGCTTCCGACGAAAGGCCACAGGGAAGTACTTAGAAATATCACCAGGACCTTAGCTCCTCCCATCTCTCTGTTAGATCTATGACCTAGGGAAGTCCCTCATCCTCTCTCAGCCCCTGGATCCTCATCTGAAACTGAGGATGTTATAGGGCCTACCCTTTGGGCCGTCTAGTCAGCAGGATCTGTTGAGTGCCTCCTCTAAGCCAGACGCTGTTCCTAATATCAGCACTTCTACCATGAGAAGGTCACCCCAGTGGGGAAGAAAGAAAGGAAGCCAATAAATCAGCATATAGCACTGTAAATATAATAAGTACTATAAAAAATAAGACAGAGAAGGGAGACTGAGGAATGGCAGTGCTATTTGAAGTACAGTGGTCAGCAAAGACTTTACTGATGAGGCGATATTTGGGCACAGACCCAAATAAAGTGAAGGGCGAACAGGTCGTGTGAAGTTGTAAAAACTGTGTTTTCAATGGAGGAGACAGCAAAGCTAAAGCTCATGAGGCCAGGCTCTGTTCCGCACGTGTGGGGAGCAGAGGAGGCCAGTGCAACGTGGCTGAAGCAGGTAAGCAAGGAGAGGGCGGCAGGAGTGAGGTGCAGAGAGGCAGGACCGGATCGTGAAGGACCCCGTAGGCCACAGAAAGGAGTTTTGGTTCTATTCAGCCGTGGGTGCTAAATGAGATAATCCATGGAAAAGTGCTTAGCACAGTGCCAGGTGCATAGTAAGCCTTCAGCGAAATGATGGATGTCGGCAATTCTTCATTCATTCAGAGACCAAAGATTTAAACAGGACCTGTTACGTGGATGCTTGGGAATCGCTAGTGAGCATGGCAAGCGAGGATGCACTCGAGAAGTTCGATGTGAGCACGAGAACCAGAAGATAAAATAAATCAATATAATAAATAAATAAGTAAATGATAGAGCATGTTAGAAATTGGCAAGTGTGATGGATAACAGATGGGGAAGGGCTAGTCAAAAGTGGAGCAGAGGGGTGTCAGGCTGTAATACTGGGGGATAAGTAGGCCTCATTGAGAACAAAGACTTGAAGCAGCTGAGAACTTTGGGGAAGCAGATTCCTGGGGGAAGAGCTTTGCGGGCAAGGACAACAGCTGACCGAAGGCCTGGAAGTGGGACCATTACTGACACATTTAAAGGACAGCATGGACACCAGGGTGCAGGAGCTGGGTGAACGAGGAGAAGGGGAGCGAGGGTGGCAGAGGCCAGCTCACGTTGGACCTTGAAAGCCATTACAGGGACTTCCGCTTTTGCCATGGGTGCTATGGGTGCAACCAGAGGGTGCCGAGCAGAGGAGGGACGTGATCTGAGGAAAGTTCTGACAGGGCAGCTCCAATTGCTGGGTGGAGAAGATACTTGACGGGATGGGGCTGGAAGCAGGGAGATCATTAGTAAGCTATCGCTATAATGCAGGTGTGGGATGGTGGTTGTTGGGACCCGGTTTGCAGCAGTGGGGGTGATAAGAAGGAATAGCATTCTGGATCTACTCTGAGGTAGAGCCCTCTCGCCTGACCTCTATTTCCTCCATCCCCAACCTCAGCGTTATTACTGCCGCAAACACTCAGGGAGGAGGGGAGCCACCATCAGCATCCCATGCCTAAGCTCTAAGCTCAAAGCATCTCACGGGTCTCTATTCGCCGCTTTGTTGGAGCACTGTCCCTTTCTTCATGCCAGCTGCTCCCACCTCTGATGGCATGGAAGCAGTTCCGCTCCGCTCAAATTGGCGATATGAGGCTAGGTATAAGAAGAGCACAGGATAAAGATGCCAGCAGCAGAAAGCAAGGACGCTTTTATATGAGAAGAATCTCTTCTCTCAGTCCTCCTGATGCTTTTTTTCAAAGGCCCCTCAAACCCATAGACATCCCCTTAAAGTCTTCGAAAAGCAATCTCACCTGATGCCCTGTTATCATGCAGACATTTTTTTAAAAGTCTTTCTTTTTAAGAGGAATTAATGTATTCTGGTTTTCATGTGTTTATTCATTTATGAACTCATTTGCAAATAATTCCTATGGCCCCAAAGGGGTCAGCTACATCCATGACATGTGATTTTAACTGCACCTCAACCATAGATGATAATAAACACATGAAAACATAATTTTATTTGAATGTTATTTGAATATGTAAAACCAATATTCATTTTGCAATAATTTCTTAGTGCCAGACATTCTGATAAGTGACAAAAATATAGCGTGGGCACAATTAACACAGACCCTGACTGCATAGAACATGTAATTGAGTAGACAGGTAATGAATAAGTAGCCCAATCCACAAACAGGGGAACACTGAAGCAGGGGTGAAGAGTGGAGACTTTGGAGTTAACTCCTTGCTGGAGGACCTCAGACAAATTACCCAGCCACTCTGTTCTTCAGTTTTCTCACTTGTGCAGTGAAGGATAAGAAGATTACTTATTTTGTAGATTTCTTGATGCATTAAATTAATATGTACAAAGCTCTCATGGAAATATCCAACACACAGAAAACATCACGAGGGTGTTAGCTATTGTTATTATAAACATTTAATTCAGAATATGGTTATTCTATGAAAGGGACATATAGGATATATATGCGTGTGTGTATATATTATATGTGTGTGTAAAAATAAGGTATACAGAAGGCAGTCTCTCTATGGAGGTGAGTTTAAGGTGAGCCCAGAAGGATGATGAGGTGCCACCTTTGCAAAAGTGTAGGATGAGGGGGCTCAGGGAAAACCATTTGAGGCAGAGGGGAAGGTGCAGGTGAAGATGCTGGTGCAGAGAGAGATTGGCCCTTTGGAGTTTAGAGAGGGTGGTGCAGGGCACAGTGAGCCTGTAAAGCCACCTGGTCCTTTCCCAAGTCTTAGACACAAGAGGGCAAGAGACAAGTGGACTAACCCGAACTAGCCAATAGTAAGTTTAATGCCCCAGAAGGGTCTGGCATGGATCCTTGTCAAATGGTCCTTCCGAAGACTAAGTCATTGTCGATCACTGCATGCATTTGGCCTCTTTTCCTGCTTTGTCTAGAGGCAGACACCTGTTAGGATCTGTATCCTGCCCACACCCCTGTGATCTGATATCTACCCCACCCCCTGGGGTCAGCTCCTGCCTCCATGTTTGTGATATATGACTTTGATCCCACTTGGAGCACAGCTGATAGGACTAGCGGGCACAAAACGGGCCCATCGGACTCTTTCCTGGGAATTTGGAGTTGGACTTGGTTGTTCTTACCAGTTCAGTGTGGGCACTTAAACTGAAATAACACGAAGAGAAACTGGGTGGGCACATTTGAGTCATGGCCAATAAATGCAGAAAATGCTGCTTTCTAGAGGACAAAAAGAAAAATAAAGCTAATTAGCTGAGACCAGCAGAGAGGAGGGAGAATATGAGCCCCGAATGAGAAGGAGAGAGAAGAGAGTGGGCTTGGACCCTGGTATGTCCAGTTATAGCAGATACTCTTGAACATTTCCAGTCGAGCTTAGACTGATTTGAATCACCCTTTCTGACTTGCAACCCAGCATTCCCTGAGAAACTCTTTCATCTCCTTGACCGTTCAATACAGAGCCAAGACAGGAGCCACTGAGTGATTGACTTTCGCAGTCCTGGGCCGTGGGCACAGCATGATTTCATGGGCAATCTGCAGAATCTTTTGCTTCCGTGAGCCTTTTAAAGTAGAAAATTATCAGCAACTAACACACGTGCACTCCAAGAACCAAAAAATCCAGCTCAACGTGTATGCTCTTTGTGCATGGGTTTACATAAATAGCGATAGTTTTAGGTAGTTCATCCTGGAATTTCTCCTTATCCGGGCATCTGGTTGGCAAAAACATCGGAAGGGGCATAAGACAGGTCTCTCCACAGAGGAGCACTTATGGATTTCTTTTTAACAATTTTTCTTGTCTTGATTAATTTGTTTATAGAATTAATAATAATGGCTGATATTTATCAATTAATTCCTATTGGCCAGATACTGCTTTGAGCGCTTGACATAAATTATTTAATTCTCAGAGCAATCCTATGAAATAGGTGCTATCATCCCCATTTACAGATGAAAAACTGAAGCCTAGAAAATTAAGCACTTGCCCAAGGGCACCTGTTAATACTTGTCAGAACTGGAGTTAAATCTCAACTATAGAGTTCCAGAGTCCAGGCTTTCAACAATTGCACTACATTCCATAATCCATATGGCTGGCTCTGTAACTGACTTTTATATTGGGTTGGCCAAAAAGTTCGATTGTTTTTTTCTGTAACATGGACCTAGTAGCGCTTAGGTGTCTTTGGTTTCATTCGAAACAATTTTGTTAGATTGTATGGTGACAGCTGTCATATCAGTGTACATTTAAAAAATATATCGGAATTGGTGAATTTTTGTGTAGCCATTTTAGTATTGAAGATGGAAGAAAATACACATTTTTGGCATATTATGCTTTATTATTTGTGCAGTGTCTGGAGAAGGCGCTGTGACTGATCGAATGTGTCAAAAGTGGTTTGCGAAGTTTCGTGCTGGAGATTTCTTGCTGGATGGTGCTCCACGCTCAGTCAGGCACACCCGTTGAAGTTGATAGCAATCAAATCAAGACGTTAATTGAGAACAAGCAACGTTATGCCATGCAGGAGATAGCTGACATACTCAAAATATCCAAATTCATAAAGTTATTAGTGAAAATGAAAAATGTGTCTTTTATTTTACAGAAGAAAAAAAAACAAACACATGAACTTTTTGGCCAACCCCATATTATTTCGTGCTTCTGACAGTTTACTCTTTTATTCCTCCGAGGTGATAGAAAGGCTCTTTCCTCATCCTTCCTGCTACCACCTCACTCTCCCTCCAGTCCCAAATATTTAGCAGTTGTGACAGAGCAACAAAAAGGCATCATTTGTATGTGGCACAGTAGGGTCATTAGGGAAATAATTTCCCTGAGGAAATAAAAATGATAGTTAGCATTTATTTACTACTTAATGTATGCCAGACCACATCCTTTCCAGTCATTATTTCACTTAGTCGTTAAACTTCCCTATGAGGAAGGTATAATCGTTTCCCCCTTTTTGCAGATAATAAAACTCAGACTTAAAAACATTATATGACTTAGCCAGGGTCACAGGGCTGGTATATGATGGAGCCCACATTTAAACCCCTGCCCTATGACATGCAGACACACACCCAAAGCCTTGACTCTTACCTACCAAGATCCTCAGTTCCAGAACTAGAATGAGAAGCCAGGCTGAACCCACACGGGCCTTGCAATTCAGACCACTGAATTTTGAATCCTAGAGAACCATGCATGAATGCTAAAAAGCAGAGGCTACAGTGTAAGGGGGTTGAAACCAAAAGGGTTATTTTGGTGACATTTCTGGGGATGCTGAGTGCACCAGAGGTCATTGGTGGCCTCAGCAATATTTCTTTCAACAGGGACTTAGGGAGTTTCATGGTGGTTCCAACACCATCTCACCCCTCGTTGGCACTCACGGTATCATCATCCCCTCACTCAGAGGGGGCAGTGAAGAGCAAAAAGAAAAAGTCAGGCTTCACGTGATGGCCTGGGCCAGACTTCCCCAAGAGACTCCCTGAAACTGTGTGGCTGCTGGTATTGGTGAGCTCTAGGTGGAGATGGGGTTATTGGCATTATAGGCAGGATGCAGGCAGAGAAATAAGGCTCTAGGGTGTGCGTCCAGGATGATCAATCTAGTTTTGTTACCTATGGCCCATTACACAGAGATTACACACTCATCAATGCAATATAGCTTTATTCACCAAAGATTCACAAAACAGCTTCTATGTGCCAAGCACTACAGCGTACAGCACACACCACAGAAGAGACTTTATATCCACAGATAACTGAATTCAAGACGATGCTATTAGATAAGAGAGGTGACAACAGAGGCAACAGAATGTAAGATCTTTCTGCGTGTTCAACATGTGCCAACACTAAGCTAAGAACTTCACTGAATCTGTTTAATACTCACCAAAACAAAAACAAAAAAATACCACTAGTAAGCAGCAGTACCAGGTTTCAGATTTCCAACTAAATCCTTAGGGCTCCTGATCCCAAGTATGTAAACACCGTGCTCTGTTGCTTCTCATGTTTGTCGAGTTGTTTCCTTCCTTAAAGTGGGCTTCAAGTATTACTGGGAAGCTTCCCTTGGAGAGGCTCCACTCTCACCCTATGAGCTGATTAAGTACCGGTGCCTGCCGAAAAGTCGAAGGGGGAGTACACAGAGAGGTAAGGCGACACCGCTGTCCCCCAGAAGGGCTTGAGCTCGTTCCGTAGGTTTCTGAGAGTGAGTGTGATCTGGTTTTTGTTTCTTAACACAGTCACAAATAGTTAATGTAGTCAGGCTGTCCACCCCACCAACCTCTCTGTGCTGGGGTCTGTATTCCAATTTTGTAGGGCCCAGAGACACGTTTTAGCCTAAAAGGAAATGTCTCAACCACAGAGCTGCCAGCATGAACATTTCATTCTGCTATAAGGAGGCCACAGTCAACATAAACAGACAGGAAGTTTGTGATTTGTCCAGGCCTGCTGAGACCAGAGTCTAGAATGCGAGCAGGGCAGCACTCTAGGGACCTTGTCTTATCTGGGGACAAGGAATGGAAATACAGCCAGGGCAATGTCAATGTCATGTTTCTGGTTTGCAAACAATAGGAACCAACTCAGGCTGGCATAGCTGAAAAGAAATGTATTGGAAGTTGTTAATTCAGGGCACCTCCACGAGGTGGAGTGGATTGAATGACGGCCTGCGAAAAGATATGTCCATGTTTGAATCTGGTGAATGTGACCTTATTTGGAAAAAGGGTCTCTGTGGATGTTATTAAGGATCTCGAGATGAGGAGGCCATTCTGGGTTAACTGGTGGACCCTAATTCCAATGACAAGCGTCCATATAAGAACGAAGTAGAAAGAGATTTGATGCACTCAGAAGAGAAGACACAGAGAAAAGGAGGAGACAATGTGACTGCAGACGCAGAGATTGGAGTGATGGGGTCATACGTCAAGGAATGCCGACAGCCCCCGGAAAACATTAGAAGTGAAGAATGAATTCTCCCCTAGAACCTCTCGCAGGGGTGTCCAACCTTTTGGCATCTCCATGCCACACTGGAAGAAGAAGAGTTGTCCTGGGTCGTGCATTAAATACATTGCAACATGTAATCACAAAAAAATCTCGGAATGTTTTAAGTGAGTTTACAGTTTTGTGTTGGGCTGCATTCATCGCCATCCTGAGCTGCATGAGACCCGTGGGCTGCAGTTTGGACACCCCTGCTCTAGAGGAAATATGGCCCTGCAGACCCCTTGATTCTGAATGTTTGGCTTCCAGGACTGTGCCAGAATAAGTTTCTGTTGTTTTAAGCCTTCCAGTTTGTGGTCATTTGTAACAACAGCAATGGGAAACTAATAGGGGTGGAGAGAACAGACTTTGAAGCTACAGTCTCTAAACTCACACTGCAGAACTGGTGTAGCAGAGGTATCACTGTCCCCATGGTGGGCCCCATGGACCGTGTAGTGCCAACCCCTGGGTGCAGGCCCCTGGAACAGATGGATGAAAATGCTGCCATCATGGGCAGCACCAGCTTCTAAGGCGAAGTCTGGAACACAGCACCCAATTGGTGGAACCTAAGTCACATGCTTTCACTCCAGCTACCAGGGAGGGAGGCTGGGAAAAACGATGTTTGGCTTCTGCAGTAAAAGGTGGGAGCTTAACAGCCGGGGAATTCCCCAGACAAAGGGACGTGCTGGGCCGTCAAAAAGAGCAGATCCACCTCCTGTTCCCTGACTTCTCCTGTTTGGTGGAGATAACAGAGCAGCTCCAGCTTTTCCGAGCATCGGCGGTCCTAGAACCATCTTGCTGAGTGAGCTGTGGATCAGACGTCTTACGTATGGCTATAATAAACTGTAGGTCTTGTTCGCCCAGTTTCTTTACTGTGGCAGCTGGGGTTTGCTTTTTGTTTTTCAGAGTTAGCTCTTCTTTTGTTGTTGATGTTTGCTTCCTACTGAACGCTGTGTATGGATGCTGGCCACATTCTGTGATCTGTCCCCACCACTGTCCCCACTGCTCCCTGTGCCCCAGCCATGCTGATCTCATCAACTGCTTCTTGAACTTTTCAGGTACCCCCCTCCTCAGGGCTTTTCCTCACCCACTCCCTTCTGCCTGGAGTTCACTTCCCCTGAACCTGACACGATTCGCTACCTCACTTGATTCAGCTTCAGCGCTATTGCCCAAATGTCATCCCTTCTGGAAAAACCTTTCCTGACCACCCAGTCTAAAATAGCTGCCCCTCTCTGTCCCTTTAGTCTACTTTATTGTTGAAGCATTGATCACTAGCTAGCATAAATTGCACATTTATTTTCTTGTTTTTATTTTGTCTCCCCCACAAACGAGAACGTAAGTTTCATGAGAGGAGGAATTTTTATGTTTTGTTTGTTGTTCTATCCCTCGTGCTTAGAAGAATTCCTGGCATGGCGCTCAATCACACCAGTCGCATGCAGAACCCATATTGTTCCTAAGAGTTTAAATATTTTTTCTTCCCCACTAGGATTTAGCCATTTCTAGGTGATGATTTAATCTTATCCTGGCTCCCCGCAAGAGCCTAGCAGAGAGCTGGGCACGTAGAGGGCCCCAGGGAACGTTTGCCATGGGGCTGTGTGAATGGATGGGCAAGTTTATACTGTTACTAAACTCAAAAACTTGGATGATTCTCAAGTTGAGATTTCTCCTAATGGTGTTTCCCACCCAGCCTTATAGCATCCACTGTGATTGGAGCTGTTTTTCTGTAGCTTTATTCAGGCATACAGCAGCTCTGTTGTTCTGTACACATGGACTCTTACTCTAATAAGTAGCAATAAGCATCCATCTAACTTGTATGTTTTTATTTATTAGCAGAAGGGTTCTCGTTCCTCAAAACAAAACCTGATGCTGACGTCAATCTATAAAAAAAGCCAGATAAACAGGAAATATCTCCGGCCAAGGGCCTGCGACCTTGCCCCACGTGATTTTCCTTTATCGCATCACGGCTGTAAGCTCCGGGTCTCTCCAGCGGCTTTGGGAACACCTGTACTGACAGGAGCAAGGGTTTCGCCTTGCTCGACTCTGCCTGAAGTTTCCTCAGGCCAGCAGAAATGGTCTTCCCTAACGCAGCAGACTTGACTTCTCAAAAACGGGCACTATCCTGCCCCTGGCCCCTTGCTCCGCTGTGCAGTTTCTCGGCTCTGTCAAGATGGCAGATCAGATAATTCTATCTGGTGGGCAGCTCTCTGGCATCATAGGAAGCTTACCAGCACCCCTGGCCTCTACTCACCAGGTGCTAGTAGTAGCGCTCCAGGCCTGGCGACCAAAACCATCTTTGTGTTGCCAAAGGTCCTCTGAGGGGGGAGGGCAAAATCTCCCACACCGAGAATCTCTGCTCTGTGGTTAATACTCACATTTCTTCCTCACCATTTTATGGGATTATGATCTAAATCACTTCTATCCAAGGTACAGAAAAGGCTCCGTTTCCATGGATGTTGACATTTGGGCCCCCTATTTAAGTTCCTGTGGATTTTATATGTTCATCAATAAGGCTCAAGACTCTTGCTGACCCTCCAACCACGTTCTGAGAATCTTGTCAAGCTCCATCCCATTCTACTGTTTGGCCTCTCTTTACTTTCAATGGGTTCCCCTTTCTCACAGCTTTGAGGGCCTCGTTCAGAATGCAGTGACCCTATAAAGGCGTGGAGGAAGAGGGTAGCCATGACATAACGAACACATTTTCCTGTGTTTGGAACTGTGAGGCCTTTTATGATTTACCGGGAATACATCCAGACTCCTAAATTGTTTGAATTTTTTTAAAAAAATGACCTTGAACATAAATGATCTTTGGATAACAAGTGAGAAAATTTATATTTCTAAAGCAAAAAGCCATCCTGTGTGCTTTCCAAAAGGAGGTCTATTGTATTAGCCGGGAAAAGGAGGTTCAGGCATACCTCTGACTGTCTATGTTATTCATCCATTTCACAACTCTCTAAAAGGGCGCCAGGCTTGGGGTTCTATATTTCTAAGCTTCCTGTGCTCACTAATTTCTCCATAGAAGAAGAGCAGGTGGCCTGGCTGTCACAAAGTACCTAGGAAGGAACTTGCCGGAATTTGGTTCATTGGCACAGGAATGACAGAATGTCAATTTCCCTCCTAACTGCATGTCATCCTCTGGAATCAAATAAGCAATTATAGGAGGCTAAATTGAATTCATTTCACATTCAGATGGGCAGCCTGTGCCTAGGATGCTCCACCGAGGGGACACAGCCTTTGTGACTAGATAGATAATAGTAAGCGCAGGAGGAGGGGGGCAGGGGGTGTGTCTTTGAGCCGCGCCACACCTCCCTCCCACTCAGGGTCAGCCTGGCTGAAACTGTCACTGGTAGCTTCCTACCTGGTTTTCCACGTCTACTCTCCTGATCTCATCCCCTGGTTACTGCAAGGCTAAAACTGTGAAAAGTGGCAGCAACGTGGCGCTAAGGGTGGGGTTTTAGACATTAAATCAAGGTGCAAGGCTAAAACTGTGAAAAGTGGCAGCAACGTGGCGCTAAGGGTGGGGTTTTAGACATTAAATCAAGTGGCAGCAACGTGGCGCTAAGGGTGGGGTTTTAGACACCCGCATAAGATCAGCCCCTTTCATCTGCGACTCCGCCCAGGGGCCTCTATAGCATGTCTATTTAATTGATCCTGCCAGGTAATGTGGTGTTCTCAGAAGTCAAATAAAAGAGGAAAAGGATGCAAGAAAGGCTCATTTTTTTAAATGTCAGTTACTGAATGACAAGTGATTAAGTGAGCTAATCCATGTAACTCTCTGAAATAGGTATTACTATAAATCTCTCCATTTCTATAAAATCTTACTTGACAGAGATGATGGTCACCATATATTCACATTCTCCCCTGTAACTCCTTGCCTTCCTTGATATTAGTTTGGGGTCATGTGTCTCATTATGGCTGATGAGCTATAAGCAGAAATGATCAGTGTCACTTCTTGGCCAAGGTAGCCCAGACGCCTCCGCCCGCCTCTCCTGTCGTAGCAAACACAGAGGTCACGTGGTCCAAATGGAGCAACACCAAAGTAGTGGTGGGTGGAGTTCATTATGTGTACAGATTCATATTTGGAAGGGTGTTTAGAAGCCTGGTACTTGTGCCCTTCTCCAGCATGCTGACCAAGTTCACTGCCAGCCTCTTCTTGTACTCTTTCAGTAGCAAAGCACTCACCACCTCCTAAGCTCCTTATAATGTGGCTGAGCGCTATATGCAACAGTACTGATTTTATCCTCAGGAGCCACACAGGTCAATTATCCTTGCCCTTAAACAAAACACCGTTCTCAGTATTTGGACTAGACACTCTGTCCTCCATGAGGTTTCCTTTCCCCAAACTTAGTTCTTCAAGCTCTTTCTCTCACTCATCTCTCAAATAACAAACAGGGAAACAGATGCCCACATAGGGCAAGTGACGATGAAAGTGCAAATCATGTCTTCATGATAGAACCTGTCATTGAACCCTCAAAGCTCCGTGAGGGAAAGGCTTTGTTTTATTCCTTCGCTAATGTACCCTAGAATAGTGCCCAGGACATAGTAGGAGCTCAATCAATATTAGTTGAACAAATGAATGAACCCAAGTCCCAACTCCCAGTCACGTTTTTCTCTTTCCTTAAAACAACGTGAAGAAATCAAGAGTTGATTGTAAATTCCATGCTGAACTCATATTTTGGAATTCTTGGGCACCAAACACTGTGATAACACAGCTGCAGTTTAAATTAAATACATATCAAACAGGTTTGGGCTTTAAGGCACCTTAACTTGGCAAAATAGAAATAAATAAATAGATATAATCTTAAAGCCGATGGTGAAGACATATTTGACTACCCCACCTCCCATTCCCATGGCTTTAAAGTTTGTTGGGTCTTTACTAAAGCACTTCTCATGGACAGTGTTTCTGATGCCCTGCTCATTAATTCTCTCCACCAATATCACCATAATCTCTAAAACCTTGTTAAAAACATATATTTTGAAGCATATTTCAATAGTTGGGGTAATAACTTCATGGCTTCAAGTTAAACACAGTAACAGAATGTACCTAGCTTTCAGCACTGAAATTATTATTTACACTTTTCTGTTGTGATAGGGCATTATAAGAAGGGTAGACTTTTTTTTTGAAAAGATGGATATGATTCTGGGATGAAAATTGACATTGGTTAATAAAACTATAGATAAGTATACCCTTGCATGTTACCATTGTGTTTAGGCAGTAATTCAAGTACATTGGCCTTGTAGTGACTTTTCTACCCCCAGCAGATGAGGCAACACATTCTGGAGAAAAATGAAGTTGGGGGGACAGGTGCAGATCCCAGCTCTCCCTTTGCTGTGGTGATCCACCTTTGCATTATGTGTAAAATGACAATAAGATGAAATTAATTTATTCATTCATTTCAAAAACAGTTTTGGAACTCCTAGGAAATGCCATGCACTGAAAGCTTAATTGCTTTTTACAATATAGGGAAGAGCAGTCACCAGCTAGCTAGTTATCTGAGTGACTATGGGGGTGGGTGGGTGGATGAATATGTAAGTAGGTGGGTGGGTGGGTGGATGGATGGACAGATGGATGGACAGCAGATAGATAGAATGGGTGGTAGAGAATCTTTCTTTGCACTTCCAGGATCACTCCCCTTTATCTAGTAACAGCAGTCCAATTTTTCTCAGGGAATCACTCTTCCTCATCCTCTGTCCACATGGCTTATGTGGATCTGGCTCTCTTTCTGACCAGTGGGTCCACCCTGGCCAAGGAGACCACTGATTCAAGCCTAGGTAGACTCTAGGAGCCCTGATCCTAAAACTGGGGCAGGCACAAACTAGAGAAAAGCAACTCTTTTCTCCTGGACTTGGATTTAGTGAGCTGTGAGCTTGGCTCTACTTGGTGGGCTGTGGGCACATGGGGAGAGAGTGCCGAAGAGGGAAACCACCAGAGAGGAAGGCAGAATTGAGGGATGGGAAAAGAATACTGATCAAATGATTGGAACATCTGAATTCTGCTAGGCCTGATACTGACACCTGGGCTTTTGAATTCATGTTAAATTTTACATCTCCACTTTTGTGTGTGTACATTTTACTTTTGGCCTTTTGCAATCAAACGAGTTATAAATAACACAGATATGTAACCCAGGAAAAGGACCCAGTTTGTGCACAATGTGCTATGGAGGATGGAAAGTGGGATCAGTCACAGCGTCCCACTCATTGCCTCCTGGGTGAGTAACTGCGGCCTGTGGGCCATGTGTGACCTGCCTAAATATCGGGATGCAGTCTGTGAGTTAATTTCAGTCTGAACGATTTGAAAGCCAACTCCATGGGGGCTGCTTCTCAAATACACCCAAGTATTTGCATTTTAGTAGCCAAGAAACAATGGCAAATCTTTTACTGACAGACCTCTATTCAAGCAAGCAAGTAAGCTCAGTTTTGAGAATGTCTCTCTAACCCCAAGAATTCAATAAAACTATTTTCTCTTTGAAGGAACCAAAAGAAAGTGACCAGTAAACATGCTTATTTTCCCCAAAGCATTCCTTGTGTGTAAAAGGTTGCTCACCATCGTTCTTGGTAGACGATCTCCTCCAATGGTCTCTCCAGCTTTAAAACTCTAAGATCTCATGCAAGGGCCGGTGAGAAGGTTTTCTTTGCACCGTCATTTAATATCCTCCAAGCTCCGCACAGTGCGCAGCACAGAGGAGGTTCTCAGTAAGTATTGAGTGAATAATTAATGAAAAAAAATTGACCCCTCCAGATCCTCATCCCCTATCTGCTCACGTAGGAGGACCCCAGTAGAGAAGGACCTTAAGAGGCAATTAGATTTCAAAGTCACCATATAAAGAAACAATCACAGAGAGTCGAAACGTCCCTTAAAATTTAAGTCATCCCATTCTGCAGAGAAGCAGGTAGTTTCTCAGTATGCCCAACTGAGTGCCCTCCCCCTCCAATCGGACAGACCACTGTGTCCTGGGCTGAGCAGCCGATGAAGAGGCTGACTGGTGTTTACGGGGTCAGGCAGACTAAACTCAGCAGCTTGGCACTCAGCATGGAGAGAAGCTCATACTAGGAAAGGCAAAAGGGCAAATGGAGGGACCTGTGCGACCGGATCTTCCATCTCCTGCTTTCTCAGGCTATGACTGGGATGGAGGTTGAAAGAACCATGTGATCAAAAGGATTCCCCTCCTCTGCCCCAGCTTCCTCACTCTACACCCGCCTTCCTTCTCCCTTCCCTTCTCTCCCTTCTGTCTTCCTCTTGCCCTCCCCCCTACCCACCTCATTTAGTGCTCTTCGGATAACTAAAATACTTACGATACAACTGCGCTGTGCTCCTAAACTTTCACAGACCAAAGAATGTCTCCAGGGCAAGCAGGGAAAAGGAGCATTCCCTCTGCCCCCTGATGCCCGCCCCACACAGAACATGCTAGAGTTGATAGAAAGCATTCTTTGCACCCTTCCTGTTTCCATCTTCAGATGATTTTGAGGAAACAGAAAGATCGGAGGGAGCTGCTTCCAGCAAGTGCCACGTTAGGTTCTAAAGCCACTGTGATTCATGCTTTTTCCATCCAAATAAAATCCCTGTCTTTACACCAAATGCGATGAATGGAAATGGTATCCTCAGAGATTTATGCACATCTCGTGGGCTTTTATTCCCCCTTTCTCTTTTTTGTCCCCATCTTCTTTTCAGTTTGCAGTGCAACAAAGTTTCATGAGGAAGGGTTTTATAGAAAATCCATGTCTGGGGATTTATTCAGGCCTTTGTCATAAATTATGGCAACAGAGAGCCAGTCTCTTGCTATAGCATTCAAAATATTTCCACAAGGCGATTACAATGAAGTCCATAGCTCTCTTCAGCTGGAGTAGGGCTTGGGAGCAGGTAGGTGCCCTCCCAGACAGGAGTGAGACAGGCATGATACAAGGGCTGCCTTTGACGAGGAGGCAAAGCTGATTTTTCAAAGGGCAGGTAGTCTTTTTCCCCCCAACAACACTATGTTGAACTGGAATTGTCTTTTTAAAACTCAGATCAGCATCTATGGGGCACGGAAGTGACAACACGCAAGACTAAAGCATTTCCCTGCATGAAAAATGACCTCATTCCTTGATGCATCTTTGCAGTTCATATAATGACCTTTAAAATCGAGTTGTGGAGAATTGGACAAAGTGAAAAAAAAACCCCAGCATAAAGCTCCGAAAATATGATAAGGGATTGTTTAAACGCCTGCTAATAGGGTGCTGTGCCTTCTATGACCTATAGCATAAACCAAGGGAGTAGGCAAAGCCACTTTCCTCAGCATTTCTGGATAAAAATCGTATGTGAGAATTAAGAATCACTTTGATGATCAGTTTCTGTTCTGGGCCAAATCTCTATGGCCCGTCCGAGCCCAGACTCAGTCTTCATAGAGACCTCCCGGGATGTTCAGTGGTCCAGCTGCCCATCTCGGGTAAGAAGGGTGGTCCCCACCATCCATTAGATGACACTGTTGGTTAAGTCGAACTTCCAATAGGAACTTGTGGGTCTTGTCAGTTCCAACTGATGAAGTTTTATCTGCAGAAGCCTGGGTCTTCTTTGTCCTTTTTTTCTCAAAACTGCTGCCACCTGCCCCAGAGGTCCACCCTGACCACTTGATTAAAAAGCGTCTTCCTATATCCAGTCACTGGCTACCACCCCCACCCCCAATTTATTTTCTTCATGAGTGTTAACATCTATTCTTCTTTACTAACATATTTATTTGGACATTGTCTCTCTCCTCCCATAGAACCTAAGCTCTGGGAATCTGTGTCTGTCTCATTCGCCATGGTGTTCATAACACGCAGAATAATGCCTGTCACTGCAACTGTGAAACAAAATTGCGGATCAAGGAATGGCTTTCCTTCCCAACAATAATTTTCACACATGTACCTGATGTTGTGTAAGCCAAATATTCTGGCATTATATTCTTAAATAATTTAGAATATTCTTCCACTTGAAATATCATAGATGAATCCTACTGCCAGCTCCAAGAAGCCAGGAAGGGGCAATTTCATCCTTAGCGACAGATACAAATGGAAACGAGTGTGGACTTTGGAAACTGTGGGGGCACCTATGACAGGCAGGGTCTTCTGGAAGCAGATGTTGAGTCAGAGTCTGGGGGAGGAGGTGTCTGCTAAGAATCAACACCTAGGAAAGGAAGAAGAAGGAAGCAGGTTGGAGGGAGAGCTAGGAAGCCTTGGACTTGCAATGCCATGGGCCTTAGCTCTGGAGCAAGTACCGGGTGGTGTCATAGTGACTCAAGTGGGCCATTGGATCTACCCCTGCTTCTCCGCATCGCAGGGTGTGGGCTGACCTGCAGCTGGGGCTGACCCGGGAAGAGCTGGCTGCTGTAGGCTGTCTTCAGGCCACACTCCATGGAGCTGGAGAGTGAGTCTTCCCTGGACAGGGCACCTCCTCTGCACTTCAATGTTGCAAATTTCAAGCTAAAACTGGAGCCTTCTCAAAGAAGTCTGACTACTCAGTGTTTTCGAAGATGAGCCACAAATAGTCCAAGTCCTAAATTAGAAGTCACGTCCTGTAAGTGCTTGCTGACTTGGCAGCAGCAACACTGACATAATTTCACAAATAATGATGTTATCCCAGGCAAAAGTTGCATTAGATCAATTACCACTCTATTTTGGTGCCATCTGAGTAGCTCTCTCTGTTTATTTCAGTTCACCTATTTTTAAACCAAAGCTCTCAAGCTTCTGAACCACAACCATGAGCTACCTTCCTTTCCCAGTCCTTGACAGCGGCTGGCTCACATTTTGAACTAAAGATGATGATTCAAATACCCTCTCCCTGTCTCTCTTCTCAGTTCCTAACTGGGGGGAGGGGGGAGGGGAGTGGCTGTACAGCTATAAGGAGAGTCAAAAACTTAAGATAAAACAGAAAGGAGAGAATATTGTTGTCCTGGGGCAATGAAAGGAGATTAAGGTAAACTGTGACAGGAGAAGGCTTGGATTCCTTTGGAGAATATATTCTACTTATCAGTATGGGGAAATGGGGAATATTTTCCTTTTGGAGAAGGATGTTGAACACAGTTGGGGCTGGGCGATCCAGAGAAATGGTTAAACCTGGGATGCACCCCCTGTGGCCAGTTTCATGGGTTGAATTGTGTTGCCCCCAAATTCTTATGTTGAAGTCCTAACCCCTGCTACCTCAGAATGTGACCTTATTTGGAAATAAAGTGGCTACAGAGGTTGAAGTGAGGCCAGAGGTGGTTTCTAATCCAATATAACTGGTGTCTTTATGAAAGGGGACAATTTGGACACAGACGGACATGCATAGAGGGAAGAAGGTGTGAAGAGGCACAGGGAGGAGGTCTTTGCTCCAGGCTGAATGTTTGTGTCTCCCCCATCCTTACCCCACGTCAGGAAAAACCCAGTCCTCCTCCTGTGCGACTCCCTTACTCTTACACAACTACCACACTCACAATTCTCTGACTCCAGGTGTGGGGGGAGTTTTACATGAAGCAATTCTGTAAAACCAGCTGGGTGTCCTACAATGTAATTCAGTTCTGACACTATCTACCTGGAGATAACATCAGGTCCCAAAAGTTAAGAGCGCACACTTCAGACTCCAATTATAAGAAGTAGGTACCCACAACTTCTGTCTGATATGGCTACAAATCAGAGGTCCCCACGACTGCTTCCTGGGGTTCAATGAATTTACTAGAACCACACACAGAACTCAGAGAAACAGTTACATTTACTAGTTTATTAAAGAACATGATAAAGGGTACAGATGAGCAGCCAGATGAAGAGATGCATAGGGTGAGGTCTGGGAGGGTCCCTGTGGAGTTGGGATGGGTCACCCTCCTGGTGTGGATGTGTTCACCCTCCTGGAAGCCCCCTGAGCCCCATACCGTACTCTTGGGATTTTATGGAGACTTCCTCGTGCAGACAGGCTCACTCATTAATTCTATTTCCAGCCCCTTTCTCCTCTCTGGACAATGAGGGGTGAGGCTCAGAGGCGGGTTTAACGGCAGGCACACCGGGTGCGTGTCCTGGGCCCTGACTTCTGAAGGCGTGTATTTTTATTTTCCCTGTCTCTCTCTCTTTTTTTTAAGGGGCCTAATATTTTCTTTTGTGCCCGGGGCCTCAACCGACCTTAATCCGCCTCTGGTGAGGCTTAAAATTCCAAGCTTCTGATTGCAAGTTAGCCTTTCGGTGACCAGCCCCCATCCCTGGAGTAGCTTCAGGGTGAAGGATTCAGCGAGTCCCAGGAAGTGGAGAATTTAGAGGACATAGTCCTACTGTCATACAGTGGACCCATGAGAAAAAGACAAAAGTACCTCCTTCTCTTTCCCCTCCTCTCCGACGTACCTTCACTTTTTCATTTCCTGCCGTCTGGTCTCTCTCTGAATTTATTAAACAGTAAAGGTGCTGGCAGTAATATGGGGCTCCCTATGTTTCAGTGCCCTCGTATATCATATGGGCATAATAAAATAATGGATGCGAACGGGGTGTGGAGAGGAATCCGAAGGATAACGCGTGTGGAGCACAGGTGTGCAGCAAGTGCTTGGTAAAGAGATGCCAAAGCCCCCAGGATTGTGGTGAGCAAGAGCTTTACATTATACTTCACCATTCACATCCATCACTGTAATTTCTGATTGTAAATGATAGTTAATGAGCAAATCATTATTGTTGTTGGCGAATCAAAGTTCACGTCTAATCTTTCTGTCACTCCTGGGGTAAGTCATGGGTCACGCAAGCCTGGGTTCAAAGCCTGGCTCTATAAGAGACAAGTGATGGCACTCGGGGAAGATGTTTAAGGGGTCTGTTTAAGAGATGGATGGTGAAGTGGGTCCCTGAAGACCCTGAAAGATTGCCAGGGAGGCGGCAGAAGCAGGCCTGTCCTGGTGAGAGAGGAGTCGAGTGGGGAAAATAGGTTGGCAGTCATGATTTTAGAGAGAGAGGAAGGGTGGGCGGGGTGAGAAAGAGAGAGAGGGAGACATCTGTGTGAGCGAGAAACATGGATTGGTTGCCTGCCGCGTGCCGCCCGACTGGGGGTCCTTGATCTTTGGTCAGGGTGCATGAGGATTAACAAAATAATAATAATAAAATAAAATAAATAAAATAAAGCATCTCGGTAGCTCCGGGGAAGAGGCAAGAGGAGCGATTGTTTTGTTTCCTCCATGCCGCCTGCCATTGGTTGGTATTGAAAACGGAGCCCTTAGTCCTTAGCGCCAAACTCCGGACGTCTTGATTATTTTTTTGAGATAAAGATAACAAACATCTTCAAGTTCACCAGGGACCAGAAAGTATTCCAACTATTGTGATAATAATAATTTCAGGTGGTGTTTTTTGGTTTATTTTTCTTCTTGCTTTTGTTGATGTTTGGAGTTCTACTCTTGCCAGGCACTAGGAACCACCTTGAATATATTGCTCGTACTTTGAGCAGGTCCATAATGTAGGTGTTACTGTTAACCCATCTTGGAGAAAGAAGTAAACCTGGGCCTCAAGAGGTAAAGTAACTTGCTCGGGGTTCCATAGCTAGTAAGTACCAGAGGCAAGATTTGAACCCAGGTAGCTGGAACGCAGATGGGGCCCAGCTAACTACTGCATTAGTTTGTGAAACGTGCCATAACACAGTACTACAGACTGAGTGGCTTAAACGCAGAAATTTATCTTCTCACAGTTCTGGAGGCTGGAAGTTCAAGGTCAGTGTGTCAGCAGGGTTTTGTTTCTTCTCAGGCTTGCAGATGACCTCCTTCTCCCTGTGTCTTCACATGGTTTTTCCTCCGAACATGTCTGTGGCCAAATCTCCTCTTCTTATAAGGGCTACAGTCAGATTGGACAAGAGCCCACCATCCTGACCTCATTTTATTTTGGTTGTCTCTATAAAGACCCTGCCTCCCAACAGATACTAGGGTTTAGCATTTCCACATTTGACTTTTTGGGGCACACAACGGAGTCCATTGCAGTCCCCCTACCTGTGTTCCCTCAGGTTGAAACATATACCATTGCTGAAGCAGCAAGGTTTCAGGTAGTGACCTGAACCCTCACAGTAGCGAAATATACCTAGAGAAAGTGATTCTCTTTTCACATCTCTTCCAGTAACTCTGATTACACCAAAGAGAAACTCTCAGCTAGGTGATAATGATGTTAACTTTTCCAAAGCTTATAGATCTCCCCTTTGAACAAAGACAGCTATTTGGCTAACTAGAATGTAATAGTCTTGCTTATTTTTGTAGTATTTCTTTTTCCAGTGATTTTATAGTCAGGGCAGGGAACACCAGCCTTTCCTTTTAGGGTAGACATGTAAAGTTTCCTTTTTCAAATAAACGCACCTTTTAAAAAGAGCAAGTCCATTTAAAGAAACCAAAGTCGTGAGCAAATCAGGATGAGAGTGGTTCACAGGGACGACAGTCTATATA
This sequence comes from Mormoops blainvillei, assembly GCA_004026545.1. NCBI lineage: Eukaryota > Metazoa > Chordata > Mammalia > Chiroptera > Mormoopidae > Mormoops > Mormoops blainvillei. The sequence goes on from PVJD01010763.1 coordinate 33,797, forward strand.
GAAGTTCTTACAATGACTGAAGGTGGGGAGACACTTGTCCATATTGGGGCCACAGGCACTACGGAAACACAGAAAAAGAACCCGTAAGTCAAAGGCTGAGAAGAAAAAATTCCTGAGGGGATGTCCCAGCTGGGTATTGAGGGGGAAACTCGGGAGGGTCTCTGGCTAGGACTGGAGTTTTAAGGGGATGCTTCCAAGCCGATTGACCATTTTCCACTCAAGGAGTGGTCCCCACATTGGGAATCCCTTTCTTTTCAGCATCCAACCTCTAAATCTCACCCCTTCTCCTCCCTCTCCACCCCAGGTGGGACTTAGAGTTGGCCAGTTTCAAGAGAACCTTTCTTTTCCTTAAGCCATCCCACCAACCAGCACCAGGATATTGCCACTGGCGGTCCATCACTGCTCACATTTTTATAGATTTTCCCAGAAGCACTTTGGGAAAAAGTGTAGTGAGACAGACTTGTGTTACAATGCCAGTTTCACCACTGAGCAACTACCAGTCTTTGAAAGGATTTCAGGACCTGGCTGGGTCTCAGTCTCCTAATCTGCAAAATGGAGTTAATAATAGAGGGCTATGAGGACCAAATGGGAACCCAGATGCCCCTAGGGAAGAGCTCCTGGCACATACCAGCACTCAATAAAGGGTAGCTATTATTAGGACCAGAGAAATGTAAATGTGCACCTGCCAAATGTTCTGGGAGTGTAGCCAAATTACCCCACCACAGACGTGAAAACTCTTCCCAGTCTTCAGTTCGGGATTCCACTCAATAATAGACCCACATTTATTTTAATGTAAAAATGATGCTTTAAATTACCATCAAGGGCAATTAGTGCTCCAGGAAATGGGTTTTAAGTGTCTTCTGCCATGAGCCCGTCATTCCCCTGAATATATGATGAGGACCCTCCCCCCCCAAAACGGAATTATCTGGAGGGTGGGTCCCTTGTAGTATGGACTTCCCCTGTTAGGTGAGGGTTCTCGAAACCCATCGATATCAGTGTACCAACTGGCGTTGTTGTGAGAGGCTGTGTTTGGCTTCAGTGAATTTTTTTTTTAAGACAACACATTTGCCCATTTCATGATGAGTGATTTATGAGCATACCTACCACACCTCACTGAGTTCAGCAGTTTTTGGACAAAAACAGCATGACACCCATGCCCCAGCCTCCCTATTCACCCAATCTTGCCTCAAGCAACTTTTTTTTTGTTTCCCCAGATGAGAAAAGTCCTCGAAAGGAAACATTTTGCTGATGGAAATGGTGGAAGAGGCAAAACAAAAAAACAATAGAAGCACTAAAAGGCATTAAAATCAATGAGCTCAAAAACTGTTTTTAGTAGTGGAAAAAATGTCTCGATAGGTGTATTGCATCAAATGGAGAGTATTTTGAAGGTGATTGAAGTTTAAACATGTAAGAACAAATACAAAATTTTTTATAAGTAAGTTCAGTTATTGGGGTCCCCCCGTATACACAATTTAAACTTGGAGAGGTTTGTAGGTTTACATCCCCTTAACTTAATGGTTCTCAACAAAGAGCACTTTCATCTGCAGAGGAAATTTACCAATGTCTGGAGATATTTTGGTTGTCACAACCAGGGGATCTTCTAAACATCCTACCTGGCACTGGACAGCCCCCCACAAGAAAAAAGGGCCCAGTCCTGAATGTCAAGAGCATTTATGTCAAGAAATGTTAGCCTGGAGATATCTGGAAGGCTTTTTTGTTGTTGCTGAAACAAGGCTGGCTTGTTTATTCTCATTCTTTTCTTCACACCCCCACCAATCTCTCCTTCACTCTCTCTCCATCTTTGAGTATCGTGAACCCAAGTGTAGAATAATGGCATCTTGCAATTACAAGCAAACTTTAAAATGAGGTAAGGGGAGATAATGGTAACTCCCTATGCTGCTCTATTATTCACAGCCATTTAGACCAAACCAATGAGTGAGTGCCCTCCAGGCACCAAATGCTATTTTGGACCTGCATCAGCCCGGGAGTTCTCTGGAGTGACTGCTCCAACAAGAGGTGGCCATAGTGACCCAAGTCAGACCTTAGCAAAGCCAGTTTTTCTGCTTGCACTCATCTTCCTGTTCTAGGTATTTCTAACTCTTTCCCCCTCCTTCAAGCAGGTTCATATTTTCAACCATCTAGCTAAGATCTTGCCTGCTGCATTAGTCAATGTTTTCCAGAGAAACAGAACCAATAGAATGTGTATATATCTGGAAGAAAATTATAAGGAGCTGGCTCACGTGATTATGGAGACTGGTGACTCCAAACCTACAGTGTGGGCCTGCTGTCCAGACGCCCAGGAGAGGCGATGGCACAGTTCCAGTCTGCAGGCAGTCTGCTCGAGAATTCCCTTTTGCTCAGGGAGGCCCATCTTTTCCTTCTACTCAGCCCTTCAACTGATTAGATTGGGTCCACCGATATTGTAGAGGTGTATGTGTCATGCATTTGCCATATATACTGGATTATTTCTGTCAGCTTAATGATGGCCACTTAAACCTTGACACATGCTCTATGTCTTATAGGTTGAAGGAACCAAATTTTTATCTAAGTTAACATTGCTGAAGAAGTACTAACAGAGGAGAAAAGAGTATGAATGTGTCTTACATGGAATGAACATGCCTGGGTCAGGGCTTGGGACTGGCCTTGGGGAGACGAGAGAGAACGTGTGCCTCTTTCATGACTGGGGCCCAGCACAATTCCCTTGCAGCTGCTAGGGCAAGTGTTTCATTCACCTGCTGCTCCTCTTTATTGGATCCCAGGATCCATGCTCAGGGGAAGATGCCAGGAAGCCTCACTGTGGTCATAGGTCCAAGCCCTATCTCCCAGCCAAACATTACCAACAGTAAAGCTGATGTTTTAGCTGGTGATTTGTTCCTGTGCCTGTTTCTCAATTGATTCATAACACAAAGGAAAACAGATGCTCGTAAGGAGCCACACAGCAGGGATCTCAACATGGACAACAGCCAAGCACCTACTCTGTGGGTTGGTCCAGAATCAAGCAAGAACAGCTTGGAGAAAATGACCTTCAGCTGCAAGGTCAGAGTCTGCTTTGGGTGAGATGGTGCTGAACACATACCATGTCCTAACACATTTGTGCATATCAGTGGCTGTTCACCGACAGTTATGGGCCAATGATGCCCTTTTGGATGGGGAACCAGAACAAGTTTACCCAACAGACAGAGGGGATGACAGGAGGTTTCAGGTCCTGGGGTGGCAGCTCTGCAGGACGCAAACTGTGGTTGACCAGTTAGTTGCCTGGCTGTTCTGCTCTTGTTGCTCTACATCAACAAGGATTGTTCTATCTTATTAATTTCTACAAAGATAGGCAAGAAATTCTGAAGGAATTGTCAGGTCAGTTACGAAACCAGGATACTTCTGTACATCAGTCACTCCCAAGGACTTAACTGCTTTGGCTCTCGAGACCATCAGAAATATTTTAATTTGTTTAACAACACAGGGGGATCTGAGTCATCCCATTTATTTCGATACTGAGATTAATTGGTTAATGGGCTTCAAGATCTCTTAACCAATAGCTTTCTGCCTGCCTGTCCACTGTGTTGAAAAACGTCTTTAAAATACAGACTCAAAATCTCCTATGGAGCAGATGGGACTCTAGGTCAGGCTTGGGGGTGGAGTCTCTTAATTGCCAGCTGTAATGCAGCCGTTGGTTGCTTCATCTAGAATGTCCCCATTTCCTACACTGAAGAGTTACTTGCTGGACACCTGCCCATCTTTATTTTACTTCCTTTCTGCCACCTGAGCCATATGGAGAGGGACTTCCTCATCTATGCAGAGAATCACACATTGCATGGTTTCATTTATGTAAAATGTCCAGAAAAGGAAATTCCATAGAGACAGAAAGTAGGTGAGTGGTTGCCAGGAGCTGGTAGTGGGCATGGGGATTAACTGTAAATGGGCAGGTGGGATCTTATTGGGGTGATGAAAAGGTTCTAAAAATACAGAGTGGGACCAAAGCAGGTTTACAATTGTGAGTATGCAAAACACGGAGTTTATTCTTATATCATTATTTATCCATTATTGCATTATTTTCCAAATAAACAATTGTCAACCTACATTTGCCTCACCCTGTGTATTATGGTGATGGTCATAGAACTCAGTGAATTTTCTGAAAATTGTTAAAATTGTACAATTAAAACGGGAAAATGTTATGGTCTATAACTGATACTTCTATAAAGCTGCTTATAAAAAAGAGGAAGAAAATGAAATAGACACTGTGTGTGGCCATTGTTGCCCTGCCCACATCCTCTAGGCTTTTGTGTTTCTGTATAGGCTCACTGGCTTCCACTTCTGTCCTAGAGCTCTGCCTAAGGGCTATTTCTGGTCCCTAGATCCCACTGTGCCCACATGTGTGGCTCACTGTGATGAAGGCTTTCTGGGAGCCTGGGAGCCGAAGGTCCGTAACTCGCAGTGGGTTGACTTCTCGCAGAAAGGAATTCAAATAAGCGCTAGCATACAGTTTAAAGTGAAAGAAAGTCTGTTAGTGAAGCACGGGACAGAGAATGGGCTACTCTACAGACAGAGTAGCCCTCCCTAGTGGGATTTACTTTTGTTTTGGGGGCTCATTTAATCAAGGGGTAGGGCATTCAATAAAAAGGAGGAATATTCAGGATTTTTCCAGGGAAAGGATGGAGACTTCTCAGGAGAACACCAAAGAGCACCATGAGCCATTTTGTGTCCTCATATGGGCTTTCTGTTTCTGATTGTGGTGGTTTGGGTATGTCATATAGTATGTTAATGTATTACAATGAGCCTATAATAAGGCTAAGGGTTACCGAAAAGTAAAAGTAGTCACCATGTTGGATGGAGCTGGTCTTCTGCTGGTTCTAAGCCATAAATCTATTAGGCGTTGGTCTTACTGTGTCCTTGTAGCCTTTACCAGTTCCGGCCACTTCAGTGCATACCCTGTTTCAACTAGAAGTACCAGGGAATTCATGTCCCTTGAGAGAAGCCCTTGACCACCAACTGCAAGGAATTAGTATATAAATAGCCCAGCTCCCTTGCCCTTTGGGCATATTTTATATGGCGTTTCCTGGAGTTCTTCAAGCAGGGTTGAACCTGTTTCCCATAGTGGTCACTTGTTGATGAAACTCATTGTATAGGCTTTCTTCCCTCTCCTGCCTCAATTTCCCACTCTTCTATTGGCATTTTCTGGATCCTCATCCAAGTACATTACTTCCACCCAATCTTTGTCTCAAGAGTCTACTTTTGGGGTAACCCACTCAAGAAGGGGAGACCTGCTGGAAATTAGAAGGACTAAACATTGATTAAACAGTTTAACTTGAAGTTAAGCCAGAAACTTGGAAGTCTGATTGTCTGGGTTGGAGTCTCATCTCTATCTTACTAGTTGTGTGACTTTGACTAAGTTACTTGATTCTAAAGTCTCATATCTCTCATCTCTCTAGCCAGGATAACTCTAGTATCTGTGTTACAGGGACAGAGTGAGGATGCAACGTAGCAGTGCAGCTGGAGCTATTAGCAGAGGAATTGGCACATAGTAAATGTTTAATAAGATGTAATTATATGTGATTTTATGGGGTGATGACTGGCCCACCAAATAGTCACAGACATTTGAACTAGACTGAAAAAGAGGGTTGGTTGGATTTGGGGGTGGTTCATCCACAGAGTATGCATTCGGAGCCAAGATCATAAAGCTCTGGGGATACTGCTTGGGTGACATGAGTACCACACTCATGGAATGACACCAGCAACTCTGGGAGAGGACAGAAAGGGGAACAGACTGTGCCTTACTTTTCAAGATGAATAAACTGGATTGACTACTTCTCCGAAGGGAACTGTTTAAAGTAATGATCAAAAATTAGTAGAATTAGTTTTATGCCTTTCTGAAAAGAAGGAAACATTGTCATATTTTATTTGGTTCCATATTAAGCCTGAGTTGCTCTTTGGATGGGAGAATAAGCCTGCTGTGACTGAGTGTGGGATGTTGAAAGGTTGTTTCCTTTCTCTTAGCCTATGTCTTCATCTGCAAAAAGGAGATAATGAGGCTTACTGCAAAGAGATACATGAAGATTTTATCACTTTTTAAATGCAAAGAGAATTGTACAAGGTCTAGCATGTAGCAGATGGTCAACATTCACTCTGTTTTTTTCCCTTTTCTCTTAATGTTTCTCCAATAGTGTTAATTTGGATAACAACTTTGTCGTTTTTTTTTTTTGACCTGTAGGAAATAGAGCATGTGTCCAGGCTTAAGTGACCATCATTAAACTGGCAGAAATAATCCAGCAGGCATGGCAAATGCATGGCACACACACCTTCATTCCCTGTTTCACAATAATAGCAGACATTACCAATCGATCATTGCTCTTTTCATTTGACTTGGGATACAGTCCCAGAATTTTTTCCATCAGAGCACTCTAAGCCATCGCTCCCAACTGATGAAATTTGGCATGCAAGATGAAAATTATTTGCCAATTCCTAGTGTAAGCTTAAAAATAATGGAGTTTAACACAAGGTCTAATATTCAATAAATACTTAATAAATGGATGACTAAAAGATAAATGCACTGAGGTTATTTAATAGTGCCATCACCTATGTCTTCACTAGCAAGTTTGCTCAAAGATTGAGCCCAAATTCCTTCAAGTATTGTACCTCCTGCTGTAATGTGGATCATTCCATTGTGGTTGAAGGTTTTGGAGGATACCTGGAAGGCTCATAACAATAGGAACAAAGGAACTTCCTCTGAGAATATGTATATTGGTATGATCTCATCTTGGGATACTGTCTCCTTTAGTTACATCATTTTTATCTAGCACTGGCTGCACAGCAAATTCCCAGGAGTGTAAGTTACCTGAAGAGCTTATTCCGGTAACCAGGGAGAAATCCTTAATTGGTAGAACAGAGCAAAGTATTTTCTGACCAGGAGGTACATCTCAAAACTGTGTGTGAGGGGGCTACAACTAAGCTGTAGTGCCAAGGCTGATGGTGATCTCCTTAGGAAACTGGTTTTAGCTGTAGGAATGACTGACCTTTTAAAGCGTGTGTCAAGGCTTTATAGTCAAGTCAGCGACTACTAGTCACCGCAAGACTGATTCCTGTTCCAATGTTTGCTTTTTTCTATTGTAAATTTAAAAGTATTAACTGTGTTTATGCAATTATGAAAATAAAACACATTTATTTATTTAAAGATCTTATTTATTCATTTTTAGAGAGGGGGAAGGGAGTGAGAAAGAGAGGAAGAGAAACATTGATGTGAAAGAGAAACATAGATAGGTTACCTCATGTATGTGTCCCTACTGGGGACCAAATCCGCAACCCAGGCATATGCCCTGACTGGGAATCAGGAATTAAACCCAGGACATTTTGCTTCATGGCATGATGCCCAACCAACTGAGCCATACCAGTCAGGGTGAAAATTAGACACATTTATTATAAATGCAGAAAATTTGAAAGAAGAAAACAAAATCACCCATGGACCCATCACTCAATGATAGTATTAAAATCTAGTGTATTTCCCTCTTCTCATTATCCTGTGCATATTTTAGTATAATTATGTTTGTATATTACATCTAAAGATTTTGTTTGGATTTTTAAAAATTTAACCTTATAACACAGTGTATCTCCATGTTTTTGCAGACTCTCCACACATATTTTAATTGTTGCATAAATATAAATATTCCAGTAAGTGAATATGTTATAATTTACTTTACCATTAGACAATATTGTTCGAAGTTGGGTGTTTCTGATGTTTTGCTACTGCAAAGATGTTAAGATGACTATTTTACAAATAAGATTTTTTTTTTCCTATATATAGAAGTGGTTCCTTGGAACATTTGGTTAGATTCCAAATATCTCTCTCTCCCTCAGAGATGTAAAATACATAAAATGGATAAAGTATACACATTTTAAGTGTAAAACTCAACTAATTTTTACACATGCATTCTCAGTGTACCACTACGCAGATCAAGTTATAGAACACTTCCAGGACCCCCAAAGGCACCCTCATGTTTCTTCTATGCATAATTTTTAAACAATAAATTGCAGTTTGCACCTTATAAAGAAATACATCTCCTTCTTTATCCCCCAAAATTAGCAGTGTCTTTTCTGACCCACAATGCTATCACTGTCATAGATTATAGCAGCAATTTCCCTCCTTCCTTCCTCCCTTCCTTCCTTCCTTCCTTCCTTCCTTCCTTCTTTCCTTCCTTCCTTCCTTCCTTCTTCCTTCCTCTTTCTTTCTTTCTCTTTCTTCCTTCCTCCCTCCCTTCCTTTCTATTTCTTTCTTTTCCTTCCTTCTTTCCTTTTTATTTATTTATTTTTATTTTTAGAGAGAGAAGGGAAAGAGGGTGGGACAGAGAAACATCGATTTGTTGTCCCCCTTATTGATGCATTCATTGGTTGATTCTTCAATATGCCCTGACCGGGGATCAAGCCTGCAACCTTGGTGTATCAAGATGATCTCTGACCAACTGACCCATCTGGCTAGGGAAGATTATGGCAGTGATTTTCAACCTTTTTCATCTCAGGGCACACATATACTAATTACTAAAATTCTGCAGCACACCAAAAAATGCACTTTTTACCAATCTAACAGAAAAATAAGTATAATTTTGATTCATTCACATTGGATGGCTATCATTGTGTTGGCTGTTGTCGTTTTTTTATTTGATAATCTAAGCAAAAAGAGTTCAGTGCCCCTGAGCAAATAGGTATGGCACGTTTTAAAAATTCTTGTGGCACACCAGTGTGCCACAGCACACTGGCTGAAATTGCTGGATAATAGCAATACTTTCCTTTATCCCCTCCCCTCCCCACCCCGCCCCCACACCTCGGCATGTGGGAGGTCCCTCACAAAGCAACCTGAGTCGGCTGTGTTTCAACTGTCTGTGGAAGGAACTCAGAGGGCTGCTAGTCACTCCACAAACAGCTTTTAGTCCTCTTCCCTCTGTCCTGGGCACACTGATTAGAAATTTTAAAGATACAATATATTTTCTGTCTGGTTTAATAAATGACTTTGGAAGAAGCCACGAGTTATTTTCTCTTTCTACCGACTGTGGAACTGTACATAATTAATTTTTTTAATGACAGCTCACCATGGATGAGTGTGAATGTTTAAATAAAATGTCTATGTATAAATATATGTACATGTAAGTAAAAAATATAATGAATGAAAATAAATACATTTATTAGACTATTCTCTGATTCTTTCCCTGCTCTTATCCTAGTCACCATCACATTTATCGAGAGCCCTCTGTGTACCAGAGATTACCGAAATTATTTATACACATCACCTTACTTCATTCTCACAATAATTCCCTCCCCTTTTTACAGTTTACAGAAACTGAGGCCGTGTGCCACACATAGACTAAGTATCAGAACCGGGATTTGAACCCCGTGTGGTCTGCCTCCAGAGCTGACCATATTTAATCACCATGTCATACTTCTACTAAGGTAATGTACACCTGAACTTGTAGGTGATGGCAGTTTACTGATTTCCTGCTCAGTTCTGATGACTGACTTATTTGAAATTGTATATGCCAACTCTAGAAAAAGGAACTTTCCCCTTTATATCTTTGGTGATGTAGGATACCTTATATTTTGCATAGTTACCTAGTTAATAAGCAAATGTGACTTGTGACTTTAATACATATATATTTTTAATCCTCATCCAAGGATATGCCTAGAGAGGAAGGGAGAGAGAGAGAGAGACATCGATTCATTGCCTCCCATATGCACCCCAACCAGAGATTGAACCTGCAACCTAGGTATGTGCCCTGACCGGGGATCGAACCCGCATCCTTTTGGTTTATGGGACTGTGCTCCAAACAACTAAGCCACCAGGCCCAGTCTTTCTTTAATATTTTTAATGACTTTATTGATAATATAGTTTACATACTATAAAAATTCACCGGTTTTATATATTTACAGTTATGCAACCATCACCACAATCTAATATTATAACATTACCGCTGTCCTCCCCCCAAATCACATACCCATTATCAGGCATTCCCCATTTCCTTTTTTCCAAACCAGCCTCTGGCAATTGCTAAGCTACTACTTTCTGTCTCGGTAGATTTGCCTATTCTGGACATTTCATCTAAATGAAATCATGCAGTATGTGGTCTTTTGTGTCTGGCTTCCTTCCTGAACATGTGTTTAAACTCATCCATGGGGTAACGTGAATCAGTTCTTCACTGTAAATAGTTGTCCAGTGTGCCATGAGTGTTTTCACCATGCGAGACATCTTTCTCATTCTTTCCCTGTTTGTAAGGGTTAATTTGTTTAAAATGTCTTCCCTTTATCAAATCAAGACCCCCAGCCCCCTCTTCCCCTGTTGCAATTTATTCTTTAAGAGTTTCGTTCTGCTCCCCTTCCCTCTCTCTCCCCTTTTCTTCCTTCCCTCCTTCCCTCCCTCCCTTTCTTTTTCTTTCTTTCTTTCTTTCTCTTTCTTTCTTTCTTTCTTTCTTTCTTTCTTTCTTTCTTTCTTTCTTTCTTTCTTTCTTTCTTCCTTTCTTTCTTTCTTCCTTCCTTCCTTCCTTCCTTCCTTCCTTCCTTCCTTCCTTCCTTCCTTCCTTCCTTCCTTCTTTGCTTCTTTCTTTCCTTCTCTCTCTCTCTCTCTCTCTTTCTTTCCCTGTCTCTTCCTCAATTTTCATTGTTTTTCTTTTGTTTTATTTATATTTAAGACTTTAGCCCATCTGGAATTTTCTTGTACATGATGTAAGAGCCTAGTATTATTTTTCTCTGATGGAAAATCAGTTGTGTAAGCGACATTCTTTAAATAAACCATATTGCTCTACTGGATCAAATTTTGCCTTTGTTATATATTGATCTTTTTTTTTTCTATTACTAAACCAGAAATACCATTTTTATTTGCTTGTAATTACTGTATGGTATGTTCTGACATAAGTTAAGGCAAACAAATCCTTGCCACTTATTCGTTTATTGGCTATTTTAGGGAATTTTCTCTTGCATCTGTTTAACCCAATTCTCCACTACAAAAGCAAACTGTTGCTAATTAATTTCATTTATTCATTTTGGTAAAATTTGCATTTTACATCAGTCTTCCACTCAAGAACATAGTACCTATTTCCATTTGTGTGGATCTTATTTTATGAAATTCAATGAGATTTTGAAGATTATTTAAAAAATAGTTTTCTTCAGATAATTCCTGGCCTTTCTTCTTAAATGCTTTCCCAAGTTATTTTATTGTGACTGGGATGATATTTTTTCCATCCAGTTTCTCCTCATATCCACTTCAAAGTCATTATACAAAGTATAGAGAAGAGCTATTAATCTTGTATAATTTTATTGTTTCCAATCACCTTACAAATATTCTTATTTATTTCAGTAGAATTATTTGTTAAAATTTTTTTACTATAGTTTTTGTTAGTATACAAGCAAACCCCCAAGAAAAAGAGAGGTTTTAAGCTTCCCCCCCCCAATGCTTACACTGATTATATTTTCTTATCTTTTGCATTTGTAAGAACTGTGATTATTGAAACTTTATCATTCTCACCATTTTGAATAGTGTTTTTGTTCAGTAGTCTTTGTCATATTTAGGTGATATCCTTCTATAATGTTTTACTTGGTGATTTATTAGGAATGAGTCTGAAATTTAATCAAATGGCTTCTCAGCTTCACCTTTAATATATTGATATAGTTAATGGATTATGTTGACACCTTCCCTGATTCAAACCAGCCCTGAATTTCTGGAATAAGCTCTACTTGGTCATAGCACTTCATTCATTTGGTGCTAGAAGTTTAGACAGGATATTTGCCTCACTCATAACTAAAATTTATGTATAGTTTTCTCTTCTGGTGCTATCTTGGTCAGAACTGGGTTTTAAAAGAATTGCAGAGCCCCTCATTACTTTCTATGGCAGAGGTCATGAGCCCTGGCTGCATGTTAGAATCACCTGGAGACCTATTTTAAGACGCAATAGCTGGCACACCTGACACAGATTGAACAGGAATTTCTGGGGGAGGGGTTGGGACATCGTTAGTTTTAAAAAGTTACCAGGTGATTCTATCATGCAGTCAAGTCAGAGAATCACCATGTATGATTTGGGATTGTTTAAATATTATTAGAACAATCTGTTTTTACATAAGGTTATGTAGAACTCAGCCATGAACTTCTCTGATATGGGAGACTTTTTCAATGATAAATCTTTTATCTCTTTTTGGTAATGGGTTTCTGCAAGTTGTCTACATTTTCTTCGGTTATTTTATATATATATATATATATATATATAAAACACAGCACAAATAACACCCCTTTTTACAAATAAAAATTTTTTTATTACAAAATCATAAGCTTGTGATTCTGTAACATTACAATATCACTCTCAAGCACAGAATATGACATTTTAGGTGAAATGTTCAAATTGCTGTCCGTCTCGTGTGAGACATTCACGGATCCTGCCAACTACACTCAAGCAGGCGCTACTTCTGCTGGGCCCTGCTTGTGTGTGTATATACACACAAAAACACACATTCTTTTTTTCAGAAGTGAGCCATTTCATTTGGGTTAATCAAATGTGTTTCCACAGAATTGCATGTAATGTTCGTTTTCATTTTTCTTTCCTTCCGTAACTTTTATTAAGTGTTTTTTATTTTTTCTTTTTTTATGTTCCATGTTTTTAAAACTGTATAACCATATCTTCTTTTTTCCTTATCGGACTTGTGGGAAGGAGGAGGAGGTTAATAGGGTATTTTCAAAAACGAGCATTTGAATTTATTTCCCCTTTTGCTATTCGTGCTTTCTATTCCATATTCCATTACATCCAGATTCTATCATTATTAATTTTTTTTTAAGAATTTTTAAAAATTTATTTTGTTTTTAGACAGAGGCTAAGGGAAGGAGAGAGAGGGGGAGAGAAACATCAATATGTGGTTGCCTCTCACACCCCCCTACTGGGGCCTGGGGACCTGGCCCGCAACCCAGGCGTGTGCCCTGACTGGGAAATCGAACTGGAGACCCTTTGGTTCTCAGGCCAATGCTCAATCCAGTGAGCTACCCAAGCCAGGGCTCATTATTAATTTTCTATTCAGAATTTCTTTTTAGTTTACTTTGTTCTCATTCTAAGCTTCTGGGGTTTGTAACAAATTCCCTTTTTGTTTTATTAGTTATTCTTTATAATAAAAGCCTTGAAGCCTATTAATTTTCCTCTGACAACAGCTTTTGTTGTATTCCATAAATTCTGCTATAGAACGTTCTCTTCTTTGTTGCTTTTTATAAAAAGATTGAATTTTGTTATCTAGGGTTACTTTTTGTCAATTTTTAAGTTATAAAAATGTATTTTCAGTGTTATTGGATTATTATCAAAGAATTTGGCTTGAGCATAACGTCTTTTATTTCATTTGTTGAGGTTTTCTTTATGTCCGGGAATGACAGATTTTATGGATATTAGAAAATAATATTTATTTTCCACTAAAGTCAGCATGTTTCTGTATATATCTAATAAACTGAGTTTGTAGGTGGAACTATGTGATTTCTTCATGTTCTTACTTATTTCTATTTACCTGCTTGGTATGGAAAAGCGTATTGATTTCTTCAAATATATATGTATTTATTTTATCAAGTTATCATTGTTTTTCTAACAGTTTTCAATTTGTGTATTTGGTGTTACTATGTGGTTGGCACTGCTCCAAGTGGTTTTTAACACTAACTCATTTATTCAAGTTTCACGACAATCCTAGGAGAAGGGTAAGATGTCCTCCCAGGAGAAACAGGGATGTGGTACAACTTGCCAAGGCCCCAGAGTTAGTAAGAAGCAGATGCAGGATTCAGATGGGGTGGTTTGGACCCAGAGTCTTATTCTCAGCCACAACCCAGCATGTGGCATCTACAGCACGGCTGGCCTTCCCCTCCTGTGAATGACCTCCTCATTACAGTCTAAGATGGGTTCACCATCTTCTTACGGGACCCTGTTCCTGTAACTACATTCGATGAGTCGCAGGTGAGCTCTAGACTCCAGTCAGGATAATCAACACCCTTCACTGAGATGCTTTTGAACGATGGCTGAGAACATAATTTATTCATTGATCTAGCAAAGATTACTCGCACACCTACTACATACCTAGCACTTAGTGCAGAGGGTAGAGTAGTGAGTAAAACAGACAAAACCGGTTTATAAGCTTATGGAGTTTATAATCTAATAGAGTAATACAGACCCCCGCCGCCCCAAAAAAGTATAGTAAATGATTTTTGTAAGAAAAATGCTAAGGGCTGTAGAGAAAACAAAACAAGAACAGAACAAAGTAAAGGTGATTGGGAGCGCTGACCAGGGCAGTGCGATTTCAATTAGATTTCACTTAGATTTCACTCGGAAGCTTCCATGAGAAGGTGATCTTTGTCCAAAAGCTTGAACAAGGTGAGGGAGGGAGGGAGCCATGCAGAACCTGGGGAGAAGGGCATTCCAGACAGAATGAATAACCAGAGCCGTGTCATGAGGCAGGCCTGCCTTGCGTGTTCCAGGGACCCCAAGGAAGCCAGGCTGATGGAGGAGTCTGAGTAAAGGGAGGTGAGTGCTGCGCGAGGTGACAGAGCTGATAGGGGCTGGACGGTGAAGAGCCTTGAAGGCTCTTACATAGACATTGGCTTTATTTTTTTGTGTATTTATTTTTTTCTTTATTTTTATTATTGACATTGTTACCGATGTCCCGATTTCCTCCCCTCCTTGGCCCACCTCTACCCAGCCCCCACCCTCCCTTCCCTCTGGCCATCACCACACTGTTGTCTGTGTCTTTGGGTCATGCAACGTATGTTCTTCAGCTAATTCCCTCCTCTTCTTTCATTCAGTGCCCCCCTCCCCACTTTGGCTTTATTTCTAAGAAAAATGGGGACCTACTTGAGGGTACTGAGCAAACAAATGATTGACAGCATCACACAAATTTAATTGGGTTCTCTTTGGGTGCGGTGCAGAAAATAGAACAAGGTTAGAAGTTAGGAGACTACTGCCAAAATGCAGGGAGAGTGGATGGGGGCTTGGACCTAGAGGATGGCAGTGGGGATGGTGAGATGTGCCCAGATTCAGGGAAGTAAAGCCAACAGGATTGCTAATGAACTGGATGTGTGCTATGGGAAAAAGGGAGGGGCCAGGGGAATGCGAGGGGCTTGAGACAGGGTAGCTCTGGGTAGAACAGGTTTGGGAAAGAAGGTCAAGAATTCAGTTTGGGACAAGGTACGTTTAAGATCGTTGTGAGACAGCTCTCCATGGGACTCTCCTGTTTCCGCATATCTTGTGAGCAAAAGCCATCAGGGCTGTCTGTTCTGGACTACTTTTTCAAGGATGTTTGAATAATTGAGCAGTCTTGGAAAATGGAGATAGTCTTTCTGTGGGGCGGAGGGCAGATAGGTCTGCTGTCCAGGCTAATAATATTTTTCCACTGGGGCAAATGTTTAGCAGGTTTGCTTCCAGCGCATTAGAACTTTTTTTTTTTCAGCCATGAGCACTGTATCCGCCTTGGTCCCCTGTGCGTCACCCACTCCCTGACCCCGGCAACGCGCACACACAGGTCTTGGGAGGCAAGGGAAACTGATGCGAACATGAATGGTGTGCGGTCTGCTCTGCCGTGAGTAATAAAGTCCTGTGTCTCTGACCCAGGAGTCTCATGTCTTCTGCCGGCATCCCAGGAAACTGTAGCAGGATAACTTGTTACTTTGCAAATAGGAGAAAATCCCCAGTTCTTTCACCGTTCTTGCCCAAGGTGTCTATTAGGCATCCAAGTGCAGATATGTAAACAAGAGGGTACATGAGTTTTGAATTCAGGGGAGTAACATAAGCTGGAGCTATAAATTTGTGCATTTGAAGCATAGCGTGATTTTTAAAGCCTTGCAGCTGGGTGGTGAAAAGGAGAAGTCACAGGACAAAGGCCTGGGAAAAGCCAACACTGAAAACTGGGAAAGAATGGGAGGGAGGGCAATATGGGAAGCAGAGGAATTAACCTGAGAAGGAGCACCTGTGAAGTTGAGCGAACTACAGAGAGTAGTGTTCTAGAAGCCAAAGAAAGAAAGGGGGTTCCAGAGGAAGGAGCGGCAACTGTGTCGAGCGCTGCAGTAGGTCAAGTAACTATTACATTTAGTAATGAAGAAGTCACTTAAGAGCAGTTTTAGTGTGTGTGTGAGGTCCTGTGGGGGACTGGGGAGCAAACACCTGTTTTAAGACGAAGCAGGAAAAGAGGAATTGGAAACAGTGAGTTAGAAAACTCTTTTGAAGACTATGCTGTGAAGGAACAGAAACATGGGGTACAGACTCGAGAGGGAAGTGGGGCAAAGAAAGGACTTTTTGTTTGTTTTTAATCAGAGAAGTAGGGGTAAGTTTAGATACTGTAGAGAATGATGCTGTGGAGGGCAGAACATGGTGATAACAGAACGAGAAAGGGAAATGTTGAAGTGATGTCCAGAAGTAGGTGAGGATGTGAGGATGTGATCCAGTGAGCAAAGGGAGAAGGAGCAGACCTCATGCAGGGGCCTGGATAGCCTCTCCGTAAAAACGGAGCCACTGCTCCAGCATAGGGAAGTGGAGAAATGGGGCAGAGGGAGCTTGTGGGGACTCCCTTCTGCTTGCTTCCTCCTTCCACGGTGACCTAGGAAGCAAGGTCATCAGGCCTAGCTTTATTCCTGACTTTCTTTCCGCTAGATCATTCAGTTCTATCACACACCTCAGTGTATCAGCTATGGAAACAGAAACCCAGCTTGAGTAACTTCAGCCAATGGGGGGGTTCACTTCCAGGCCTGAACAAAGTTCAAGGGGGGGCCATACAGAGCAGACCGCAAAGGCCTCAGAGCCCCAGGCTGCTGTCATCCTGCCGGCTCATCGCGCACTGGCCTCCATCCTCATGGTCACAAAATGGCCACTGAAGTTCTGGCTATCCATTCTATGTTCCAGGCAGAAAGAATGGGAATGAAAAGGGGTAAAAGGGCACTTATGCTAAGTGATTTAGCACCCTCCACCAAAGGATTTCTTGGAAGCTCCATAGTGATGTCTACTGTTCGTTCTTTGATCATCCCTAACTACAAGGAAAGCTGGGAACAATTGGTTTCTGTTTGAGAACATCATCACCCTAAATAAACTGGGAGTCTTCATCAAGCAAGAAGGGAACAATGAGTATTTGGTAGGCAGCTAGCAGATTCAAGCATATCCAATAGCCTTCCAATAAACATTTTTTCTTAAGTCTTTTTGGAACGGATTCCCCAGGCATACAAACCAAAGAGACTTGAGAGACACTGGAGAATCACCCCAGGTACCAGATGGGTTGAGGTGGGGAGATTCAGAGCAAAGGCTGCACGCAAGATGAGAGAAGACAAGTTTGGAGGGACAACAGACTACCAACTTAAAGATACAGGGG